>NC_069486.1:25978565-26023170 GCF_026875155.1 Cherax quadricarinatus
CGGCTTTAAACCCCTTTTTGAGGGTTTTTGTCGTATAGTACGTCTTAGCGTAGGGGTTTTTGACGTACTAGTACTCAAAAATTCTAGCGGCCTCAAATCTAGTGGGAGAAAGCTGGTAGGCCTTCATATGAAAGAATGGGTCTATGTGGTCAGTGTGTACAGTCTAAAAAAAATCCTGCAGCACACAGTGCATAATGAGAAAAAAAAAACTTTGACCATTTTTTTTGAATAAATCAGCGACTTTGCAGTGTATTTTCGTATGGTATTTATTGTTGTATTCTAGTTTTCTTGGTCTCATTTTATAAAATGGAAGACATATTACAGAAATAGAGATGATTTTGTCTGGTTTTACAAAGAAAGGTGCCTTGAAATTGAGCTCAAAGTAGCAGAAATGTTCGATTTTTACCAAACTTCAAAAGTAAACAAATCGTGCCAAGCGTGCAATACACGTTAACTGGTGAGTCTAATATTCTTTCACAAGTGCACCTATAATATTTATACCATTTTTTACACTAATGCAGTAGTCTGCATAACAGTAAATCTTATATTTTTTGTGAAAATAAAAATTCAAAGTGGAAAGCAAAAGAATATAAGAGGGGCCTTGAGACGTGAATAATGACTAGAGGAAATGTCATTTTAGTGCCAGGAATGTCTTTCTTGTTTATTCTGGACCCTATTCGAAATTGGCATCTTTGAAATTTGTGTGAAATTGGCAAAATTGCTAAATTCTGACCACTGTACTGGATAGTTGAATTTCATAAATGAGTGGTTTCTTACACCCATTCAATAGAAAAAATGGAGTTCTAGCGAAATATTCATGTTTTTTGTCGACTAGTACAGTGAAATTGGCCGAAAATGGGGCTCAAAGTGGGCAAAATCGCCGATGCGTAAATATCGCCGAGACCGCTAACTTTGCGAGAGCATAATTCCGTAAGTTTTCTATCAAATTTCAAACTTTTGGTGTCTTTATGATCGGGAAAAGATTCTCTATCTTTTCATAAGAAAAAATAATTATTTTTTTTTTTTAAATTTGGCCGACCCTGAGAACGAGTTTCGGAGAGGGCCTGTCGACCCTCAAAGGGTTAATGAGACAATGATTATTATTGAGTATTATTATCATTACTAATATGGCATCTCGAGACATAAGACATTCTTACTGATTTTAATGTGTACCTGCACGCCAGCACAGTGTGTAAGTCTATTTAGGTACAGGTATACATAAGTATAATTATCAGAGTACAGGAGGGCCCCGCTTTACGGCGTTCCGCTTTACGGCGTTCCGCTAATACGGACATTTCAAATTATGACCAAAACTCGCTATACGGCTCCCCCCACCTGTCTTTCTAATACGGTCACAGAGGCCCACTGAGTTTGTTTACATTCTCCCTGAGCACATCTCCTTATTATGTCTGGAAACTTTCCAAAATTTCAAGTGTTTTAAAGTTATTGTATATTTTATATGTATTGAAACTAAATAAACTTAAAACACTGCTTTCATGTAGGTACACATTAAAATCACTAAGTCTCTCTCTACTTTGATGCAATAATAATAATAATAATAATAATAATAATAATAATAATAATAATAATAATAATAATAATAGTAATAATAGTAATAATAATAGTATAATAATAATCTCTTGGGCGCATTAATGTCGCATATTACGTTAATATAGACATTTCCCTTAATCTATCTATGATATTTTTTTCAAAATTATATAAGAAACACATTATGTAACACACAAACATGATACATGCACCCACAGTATAAAATTTTATACAAATATATACGAGATGTTTACCAAACGGTTTGTAGAAGTGTCGGAAGAATTACGTTTTCTCTAGCCAGTCACCTGTTACTAGGGATAACTGTAGAAAAATATTCCTTTCGTATGCCTTAACTTTATAGCTATAATTCTGTACTAACTTGTACACAGTGTAAGAGTATTTGTTTCGTGATTTAATTATTATTATAATAATAATAATAATAATAATAATAATAATAATAATAATAATAATAATAGTAAAAGTAGGTCTTAGACAGGGATGTGTAATGTCACCATGGTTGTTTAATATATTTATAGATGGGGTTGTAAAAGAAGTAAATGCTAGGGTGTTCGGGAGAGGGGTGGGATTAAATTATGGAGAATCAATTTCAAAATGGGAATTGACACAGTTACTTTTTGCTGATTATACTGTGCTTATGGGGGATTCTAAAGAAAAATTGCAAAGGTTAGTGGATGAGTTTGAGAATGTGTGTAAAGGTAGGAAAAATTTGAAAGTGAACATAGAAAAGAGTAAAGGGGATTGAGGGTATCAAATGATTTAGATAAAGAAAAATTGGATATCAAATTTTGGGGGGGAGGAGTATGGAAGAAATGAATGTTTTCAGATACTTGGGAGTTGACGTGTGGCGGATGGATTTATGAAGGGGTGAGGTTAATCATAGAAATTTATGAGGGGAAAAAAGGTGAGTGGTGCGTTGAGGTATATGTGGAGTCAAAAAACGTTATCTATGGAGGCAAAGAAGGGAATGTATTTAAAGTATAGTAGTACCAACACTCTTATATGGATGTGAAGCTTGGGTGGTAAATGCAGCAGCGAGGAGACGGTTGGAGGCGTGGAGATGTCCTGTCTAAGGGCAATGTGTGGTGTAAATATTATGCGAAAATTCGGAAATGTGGAAATTAGGAGAAGGTGTGGAGTTAATAAAAGCATTAGTCAGGGGGCAGAAGAGGGGTTGTTGAGGTGGTTTGGTCATTTAGAGAGAATGGATCAAAGTAGAATGACATGGAAAGCATATAAATCTATAGGGGAAGGAAAGAGGGGTAGGGTTCGTCCTCGAAAGGGTTGGAAAGAGGGGGTAAAGGAGGTTTTGTGGGCGAGGGGTTTGGACTTCCAGCAAGCGTGCATGAGCGTGTTAGATAGGAGTGAATGGAGACAAATGATACTTGGGACCTGACGATCGTTGGGGTGTGAGCAGGGTAATATTTAGTGAAGGGATTCAGGAAACGGTTATTTTTCATATAGATGGACTTGAGTCCTGGGAAATGGGAAGTACAATGCCTGCACTTTAAAGGAGTGGTTTGGGATATTGGCAGTTTGGAGGGATATGTTGTGTATCTTTTTACGTATATGCTTCTAACTGTTGTATTCTGAGCACCTCTGCAAAAGCAGTGATAATGTTTTGGGGTGTGGTGAAAGTGTTGAATGATGATGAATGTATTTTCTTTTTGGGGATTTTCTTTCTTTTTTGGGTCACCCTGCCTCAGTGGGAGACGACCGACTTGTTGAAAAAAAAAAAAATATAATAATAAAAATATTATAAGGTAAAAGTTTCACAAACGCCTGACCGAGTGATCGTCCACAACCTGTTCAGTTTGTTTACGCTGTCTGAGCTCGGTGTATCTCGTTATCTCTCGTTTGCTCTTCGTTAACTAATTGGCTCTCGTTGACGATGGCATCTAAGCTTAGTTGTGATAAAAAGAAGAGTCGTAAGCCTCTTACTTTAAGTGCCAAGTTAGAAATTTATTAAACTTAGTGAACAAGGTATGTCAATTTACTGAGATAGCACGTAAGCTTGGTTTGGCTCGTCAAACAGTTAGTACAGTTGTGAACAATAAGGAGAAAGTGTTGCAGGAAGTTAAAAGTGCTACACCAGTGACCACTAAAGTTATAAGAAAACGTGATAACCTTATTGCTGACATGGAAAAACTTTTAATGGTGTGGATTGATGATCAGACTAGTCACAAGGTGCCTTTAAGCAGAGCCATTATCCAGTCCAAAGCCCTAAGTCTCTTCAATTCTATGAAGGCTGAGAGAGGGGAGGAAGCTGCTGAAGATAAATTCTCAGCTAGCAGAGGCTGGTTTAATAGGTTTAAGGAAAGAAGTCAACTTCACAACATCAGAGTGCAGGGTGAAGCTGCAAGCGCTGACAATTTAGCTGCAGAAAATTATCTACTTGAACTAGCCGAGATAATAGAATGTGGTGGATATACCAAGCAACAGATTTTTAATGTGGATGAGACTGCATTATTTTGGAAGAAGATGCCATCTAGGACATTTATTGCTAAGGAAGAGAAGTCAATGCCTGGCTTCAAAGCTGCAAAAGACAGGCTAACACTCTTGCTAGGAGCTAATGCAGCTGGTGACTGCAAGTTAAAACCTATGATGATTTATCACTCAGATAATCCTAGGGCCCTAAAGAACTATGCAAAAGGCAGCCTCCCAGTTTATTATAAATCTAATTCGAAAGCTTGGATGGACTGCCAATCTTTTCATAAGTTGGTTCACGGACTATTTTAAGCCCACAGTTGAGGCTTACTGCAAGGAAAAGAAAATTCCTTTTAATGTTTTACTTGTTTTAGACAATGCCCCTGCCCACCCTACAGCTCTACATGGTAATGTACAGGGAGATAAATGTTGCTTTTATACTGCAAACACAACTTCATTACTGCAGCCAATGGACCAAGGTGTAATTGCAGCCTTTAAATCTTATTACCTAAGAAGAACTTCATTAAGGCTGTAAATTTCCTAGACAGTGATAAATGCCTGGGCCTAAAGAAAATAAATTAAAAACCTTTTGGAAAGGTTTCACAATTTTGGATGGCATTAAAAATATTAGAGATGCATGGAATGAAGTTAATGAAACTACACTCAAAGGTGTTGGAAGAATCTGATTCCTGAACTTATGGATGATTTGAAGGTTTTGAGAATCCAGTGGGGGAAGTGTGTGTAAAGTTGTTGATATGGCAAGGGAATTAGAACTGGAAAGTGGAGCCTGAGGATGTGGAAGAATTGTTTCTCTCATGATGAGGTTCTGACAGACAAGACTTCTTCTGATTGAAGAGCAAGAAAGAAATTTCATGAAGAGGAGATCCATCCTGTGATAGTCCTGTTACCATTAAAGAAATGAAAACCCAGGATTTGGAAGAAGCTATCAACCATATAGAAATAGCAATGGCAATTTTTGAGAAGATTGATCCAAATTTTGAACGAAGTTCAGAAGTGAATGCAACCCTTTCCCATGATGTTACATGCTATAAGAAATTTTAAGGGGAAAGGGAAAAAAAAATCCATGAGGCCAAAGTCAAGGGCTTTCCTACTTTAAAAAAAAATATCATGCCAACCTTCAACATCAACAGCCAGCATTCAACATCAACAGCTAGCCTTCAACAGCCTTCAACATCAACATACACCCCTTCAAAAGCTTCACACAAGTCTCCAAAACGAATCAAATTAGTTGAAGAATTAGAGGTTTGATGGTCTGCCATCTCCTGATTTGATTCAATAACTACATTGCCACTCACCTCTCACACATTCATTATTAAGTAATTAAAGGTATGTATAAATGTACTGTGTTTTAATTTTAACTTTTCATTGTTTTTTTTAAGTTTTAGTTCTATTGCAAATTTAATATATGTCAGTGTAAATACGTTATCTAGCATTTATATGCATTTACAAGGAAAATAAAAGGGTGTTCCACTTTACGGCAGTTTCCGCTTTACGGCGGTAGCCTGGAACCTAACCCGCCGTATAAGTGGGGCCCTCCTGTATATATAAAATATATTGGTAGTAGGTTGGTAGACAGCAACCACCCAGGGAGGTACTACCGTCCTGCCAAGTGAATGTAAAACAAAAGCCTGTAATTGTTTTACATGATGGTAGGATTGCTGGTGTTTTTTGTCTGTCTCATAAATATGCAAGATTACAGGTATGTCTTGCTACTTCTACTTACACTTAGGTCACACTACACATACATGTACAAACATATATATACACTCATCTGGGTTTTCTTCTATTTTCTTTCTTGTTCTTGTTTATTTCCTCTTACCTCCATGGGGAAGTGGAACAGAATTCTTCCTCCGTAAGCCATGCGTGTTGAAAAGAGGCGACTAAAATGCCGGGAGCAAGGGGATAGTAACCTCTTCTCCTGTATATATTACTAAATGTAAAAGGAGAAACTTTCGTTTTTCCTTTTGGGCCACCCCGCCTCGGTGGGATACGGCCGGTGTGTTGAAAGAAGAAGATATAAAATATGAAATAACTTTTAAAAACACTTGAAATTTTGGAGTTTCCGGACACAATGGAGAGACGGGTTCTTACGGGCTCATGGAGAATGTAAACAAACAGGGTAGGGGTGCGGTGACTGTATTAGAAAGTCAGGTGGGGGAGCCGTATAGAGAGTTTAGGTCATAATTTGAAATGACCACATTAGGGAAACTCCGTTAAAGCGAAATGCCATAAAGCAGGGCCCTGCTGTATATCTACCACAATTTGCTGAGGTGCTAGGTAATTACCTCCATCATTTACACTACAAAGAAAATGTGAATGGGTTGTGGAGAAATAAATTTGAGAACTAGTAATCAAAAATGCCTTCAACCCTCCTGATGACTGTAATAAATCTTAAGCTTTAAATGTGCATCAATCTGTGATGATCTCTCCATGAGTCTTATGTTTTTTCTTCTTGTTGAGGGTTTCAAGAGCCACTCACAGCTTTCACTTATCAAGCCCTGCTTCCTGATGTATAGGGAAGAAACAATACCCAAAGTTGGGCAATGACAGGAAAGGGAACAGGACTTTCCTTTGCAAACAGAAACAGGAACAAAACATTCTGAGTCAAGTCAGTTGGAGCCCATACCAAAGCCCCAGCAGATTGGGAGACCTACTCCCTCACCTGAGTTCAGTAACTTACTTCTTGCCAAAACTTGTGAAATATGCATACAGTGGAAAAATGAAGCTGATCAATGGTGCCAGCTGGCCCAGTGGATAACGCATTGGTCTGAAGTTTTATGACTCTCTGACTGCGGGTTCAAGCCCCACCTGTGGTATGGTTTGTTTGCAATCGTGTCACTACGATTTCATGAGCCCCTATAATAATGTGCCCACTGGGCAGAATAAAGTGAGGATAAGCATTCCATATAGAATGGGAGAAATTTGTCACTGATGTGAGAGCACAACACCCCCATACCAAGGCTGGTACTGAAGTCACATTTTATTTCTCTCTGGTGTGTGAAAAAGTACAATGTGTACTTTTTCAAATTTAAACATTTGTCAATGCATACCTCTACGATCATCTTCCCGCGAGTCTTATTTGTCTCGCGGTGGTTTGCCTTCTTCTGAGTTTGTTGTAGTACACATTATCGGCAGGTCCTGTACTCCAGGGCAAACTCATTTATTGTTGAGCACACTTGTTGAACCTTAATGTCCTGGGGTAAGTATAGTGGTGAACCCAACCACACTAGAAACTGTTGAAATCTGTAAACAAACACTGCTAGTTACAAACATTTTGCTGCACCAAAATTAGAAAATTACATTAACCAAAGCTTTGTTATATTTCATTAATCAATCAAGAAAGACCAACAGAGTGAGACTGTGAAAGAGTAAATAATTCTTTATTAAAATTGTTTAATTTACTTACATAAAGGTGTTCATGTTGTAATATTGTTCACATTGTAAAATGCTGTAATACTTTACCTTTTACTTTAAAACAGAAACATTCTATTATTCCTGGGTCACCAATGATTCAAAGAAAGCACATTCACCAACATTCACTCAATTGTATCTTTCCAGAAGTGTTGACATTACAGGGGTATCCCCTGACTGCAAATCTCCACCCCTCCAAAGTGCAACACTACCCTTTTCCACCTCCGGGACTCAAGTTTCCCGCTAACTGGTTTCCCTGAATAACTTCATAAAAATTTATGCAGGGAAAAAGCCACATGGGAATGGAAATCTTTAGCTCAAGATCCTTCAGACTTGCTATGCCAATGTTGCAAAAATAGCAACAGATTGTAGGGGAAAAATTCTCTTGAGGTGAAGCAGAAGTAAAGTGCCAGACCATGTCACAGTGACTTATTCTGCCTGTTAAGATCACCTGTTTGCCCAAAGTATTTCATAAAATTTTGTTTTTATTAAAAATCTTTTGATATCTAAAAATCTGACCATCTTGATATTTTCTTATAATGGTGCTAGACATTCAATACTGTTCTGTGCTCCTTACCCCGTCCCTCAAATCGCTGATAAATAATTCCAGAACAAAAATATTGCTCTGCACGTCTGCTAAAAACTCGTATTCTGAAAACACAAGGAAAGAAAAAGTTAGTGTTCATTGTCTCCAATCAGCAGACAGAGGCTCACACTCCAAAAGCACATCAAGTATTAAAAAACCATTTGTTTTCCATTCACTCCTATCAAATACGCTCACACATGCTTGCTGGAAGTCCCAAACCCCTCGCACACAAAACCTCCTTTATCCCTTCCCCCAACATTTCTTTGGCCAAACCCTACCTTGCCTTCCTCCACTAAGATTTATACACTCTTGAAGTCATTCTATTTCGTTCCATTCTCTTCATGTCCAAACCACCTCAACAACCTTTCCCCAGCCCTCTGGACAACAGTTTTGGCAATCCCACACCTCCTCCCAACTTCCAACATGAATTCTCTGCATTTTTATTCACACCACACATTGCCCTCAGATATGACATATCCACTGCCTCCAGCCTTCTCCTCGCTGCAACATTCATCACCCATGCTTCACACCCATATAAGAGCATTGGTAAAATTATACTTTCATACATTCCACTCTTTGCTTCCAAGGACAAAGTTCTTTGTCTATCTTTGTTTATCACTTAATATGAATTAAACATTTTATGGAATAATGTTAAAACATAAAATAAATAAAACCCTTTAAGTAACATTTTTTGAAGGGATTCAGGGATCCAACCAAGCCGGGGCTTAATTCCTGGAGATGGGAAGTACAGTGCCGGCACTCTGAAGGAGGGGTGTTAAGGTGCAGCAGTCGTAGGTGGTGTCACATTTATTCAATGTGGAAGTAGATCGTGCCCAAGGGTTAGGCAAGCAAAGAATTCCCAAGTATTAAGATCCCAAGAAGTTGCAGTGTCTGACAGGATTGTAGATGAATGGTTCAAAGAACCGACATGTTGTTAAATTAGACACATGTGCAACTCTTGGGTATCTTTATTGAGGAAACGTTTCACCACACAGTGGCTTCATCAGTCCATACATAGGAGAAACTTGAAGAACAGGAGGAGAATGAGGTAATCAGTCCCTCAACCTTGAGTCGATGTGGTCAGTCCATCAATCTTGAATAGAATACGGCCACATCGACTCAAGGTTGAGGGACTGATTACCTCATTCTCCTCCTGTTCTTCAAGTTTCTCCTATGTATGGACTGATGAAGCCACTGTGTGGTGAAACGTTTCCTCAATAAAGATACCCAAGAGTTGCACATGTGTCTAATTTAACAACATGTCGGTTCTTTGAACCATTCATCTACAATCCTGTCAGACACTGCAACTTCTTGGGATCTTAATACTTGGGAATTCTTTGCTTGCCTAACCCTTGGGCACGATCTACTTCCACATTGAACAAATGTGACACCACCTACGACTGCTGCACCTCTCCTGCCATACGGTTTATAAGCTGCTTCTCCGCTCATATGCCGTATTCTATTCAAGATTGATGGACTGACCACATCGACTCAAGGTTGAGGGACTGATTACCTCATTCTCCTCCTGTTCTTCAAGTTTCTCCTATGTATGGACTGATGAAGCCACTGTGTGGCGAAACGTTTCCTCAATAAAGATACCCAAGAGTTGCACATGTGTCTAATTTAACAACATGTCGGTTCTCTGAACCATTCATGTACAAGTGAATTTTGTCTATTATTTTAAATCTCTTTATATTTACAGTGTCTACTAGCACTGCTTAGGCTGACAGTACAGATGCAGAGTGAGTTCTTATTATGGAGTTGAGTTTTATCAAGTTATATTCAACCAAGGTTTGTTATGAACCAGATCTTTTTCTGCCATACCTGTAGGCATTACCTACAATGTGGAAAAAGACATTTATGTACAGTCCATGACACTTGTCAACATACTGGTAATCATTAAGTGTCCCGTAGCTCAATTGGTAGTGCACTCAGCTCACACAGTGAGGTCGGGGGTCGATCCCTGGTACAGGTGGAAACATCAGGACATGTTTCCTAAGACACCTGTTGTCCATGTTCACCTAGTAGTAAAATAGGTACCTAGGTGTTAGTCAACTGGTGTGGGTCACATACTGGTACAAAAGTGACCTAATATGCCCAAAATGCTCTGCATAACAAGAGGCTTTCTATATATATAGTAGTATGTCAGTGATGTTAGCTATGGTCTGTATACCTTGTACATGTACTTCTTTCTTCTTTCAACACACCGGCTGTATCACACCAAGGCAGGGTGGCCCAAAAAGAAGTAGCAAGACGTACCTGAAATCTTGCATGTTTATGAGACAGAAAAAAGGACACCAGCAATCCTACCATCATGTAAAACAATTACAGGCTTTCGTTTTACACTCACTTGGCAGGACGGTAGTACCTCCCTGGGCGGTTGCTGTCTACCAACCTACTACCTAGTAGAAATAAAATTATCGTTATTATTCATTCAACAGGTGTCTATGTATAGTCCATGACACTTGTAGACACACTGGTAATCATGCATTCAACAGTTGTCTTGCAAGTGTACAGACACCACAGTTTAAATGAACCTCTGAACTGCAACATCCCCACTTACTGTCCCAGTAAATAGCCCAATCTGGGTCTTAATCCACTAGTGTCCCACTCACTGGTTCACTGGAGCACACTGCAAGGAAACACAAACTGCTTAACAAAACCTTAGCTTATGCAATGTTCCACTAACACAAATATTATGACAATGAACAAGATATTACAAGGATCCCAAATGAAGTAAGTAATTTTGACTTTTCTGGGTTATCCTGGGTGATTTGAACACCTATTACTTGGTATGATAATTGTACTTATGTGTACCTGTACCTAAATAAACTTACCTTCTCAATGTTGTGGAAGAAAGTCATAATATTTACAGAATGCTTTTACCTACTAGATCATTCAGCAGTCTTCTCCATAACAAGGTACCATACATACACTCATTCATATTAACACTCAAACTGTCAACAATAAGTATATGCACAATAAAAACTCCCAACCTTCAAAAATAAAAAATGTTTACAATAGCAAGTTCATAATAACAATTACTGTAATACACCATAAATACACACACACAAGTAGCTTCTGGTTAATTATAAAAATCACATCTTAGGCAAAATGATCTCAGTGCAGTGGAACACTGTAAATTAGCATTAATAGCCATCTTACTTGAGCTTAATCTGCGTTTTGTAATGGCTTTTAGATGATCCCACGATTCCTTACAGTCGACCTCTATCTTGGCAATGTTATTAGACAGTTCCTCGAAGCCTACCTTCGAGGCACGGGTGATTGAGCCAATCTACAGGAAAAAATGTAAGCAGTTAATTTGCATTTGATATCTAAGACAGTGGTTCAGTGGTTCCCAACCTTCTGTGCATCATGACCCACCTTGACACTTCAAAAAATCTCATGTCCCCCCAGATATAAAAATAAATTTCAATGTTGAATCAGACACTTCTTTATCCAAAACTCTATTTGTACCTCAGCTACAGCTAGTAAGACTCATTTAATGTGAAACACTTCAGAATCGGGGAAATTGGTTCCCTTGACTGACCATGTAGTGATGGCTGGCAGCCATGCATTATTATGCCATATAAGGAAGCATGGACAACACCAAGACTTGCAAGATCAATCTGAGTGGGTAAACTGTGACGGAACATTATTGACTATCACATAGCATGGAAATGTAAACTCATGGCCAGACCGTGTAATCTCGTGCTCAAACAGTCAACAAGGAGAACTGAAGCAAATATACAGTGTTTTAAGTGCCAATAAAAGGCAACTAAAATGTTAGTAGCAAGAGGCTAGTGATCCTTTCTCCTGTATATATTACTAAATGTAAAAAGAAGAAAAACTTTTGTTTTTCTTTTTGGGTCACCCTGCCTCAGTGGGATGCAGCTGGTTTGTTGAAAGAAGAATACTACTACCATTACTACTACTACTAATAATAATAATAACAACTGCTCTGGAGTAGTTTAAATGCTAGCTATCAAACTTGTACAAAATACGTATGACATTTATACAGGCAAAGTGATGTCTCAGCGTTAAGTATCTCAGACTTCGTCCTACAGACACTCAGCTTTCGCTGTCTCCAAGAATACATATTTATACAAATTTGCACTTTATTGTGCATCCCATAGTACAAGATGTCGGTGAAAAGGAAGATCCTTACTTCACCTGAAGGAAGTGCTAAGAACCAAAGGAAGGCTCTTGATCTCGAGGTAAAAATGAAGGTTATAAATGAGTATGAAGCTGGTAAGAAAGTACAAGTGATAGCCGATGACTTGAAGGTGGCACATTCTACCATTTCCACTATTTTGAGGGATATAGTGAAAGAGGCAGTGAAAGCATCAACAGGATTTCAAGCCATAATAACTAGGCAGCAGAAAGGCCTCATTCAAGAACTGGAGAAATTACTGGTGATGTGGTTTGACTACCAGATACAAAAAAGAATGCCGATGAGCCTTTCACTTATTCAAGCCAAGGCACACATTATCTTTGAGACTTTGAAGGCAGGTGAAGGCGAGGAATCAACATAAACATTTACAGCAAGTCACGGATGAATAAAAAGTTTGATTAAATAACGTAGAAGCACGAAAAAGCTACCCAAATTAATAAAAACTGACATATATGGAGAGGCACTGGAGGATGTGTAGGGCTGGGGCTATACAAGAGAGTGGAGAAGGCACCAGCAGTCTCAGTAATTCATGCTTCACCATGATGTACGGACGTGTAAGCTCACGGCACTATAAAAATAATGTATAATTATTCTATTACTATCAATAAAGGTTATCTACCTATCATATCCATTCCAGACTAATATTAGGTATAACACAAATAATGTAGAAGCATGATAAAGATGCCCAAATTAATAAAAACTGATATTATATAGAGAGGTACTGAAGAGCGGAGGGTGGAGAGGGATAAAAAAAAAAAAAAAGTGACCACGACCATAACAGAAAATGTTACGCGCCTGAAGAGTAACTATAGAAAATGACTCTTACCCTATGCAAAGACTGAAAAAAGTGTGATTTTCTCAAAACAAAAAATTTCCCAAGTAATCAGCTATGTACGTGTTTCCTGGAATCTTGGAAGTAAGTCAGTGACCTGCTTCATGTTTATTACTGTTAATAATAAACAGACTGAAAGGAATTTTCCAACAAACATAAAACCAAAAACCAAATGTTTTACTATTTGGGTGGTGACACTTTTGAAGTGTCGGTAAGGGGTCATTCCTCGGTTAGCAATGAAATCGTTTACCGACAGGGTCTTAGGCCCCTATCTCTGTTGTTAACCCTTTGAGGGTTTTGGTCGTACTAGTACGTCTTACGCGTAGGGGTTTTTGTCGTACTAGTACGCATAAATTCTAGCGGCCTCAAATCTCACAGGAAAAGGCTGATAAGCCTAGATGTGAGAGAATGGGTCTGTGTGGTGGGTGTGCGCAGTAGGAAAAAATCTGGGACCCAGTGGTGCATTGTGGGAATGCCATCATAGTACACAATTTCCCCCATGCCTGTGGTAAAAAGGGTTCCTCACTCCTCGGCGAATTGGGACACTTTTGTTCCCCAGTGGACAGTTCTAATACAGATGGAAGTAAACAGTGAAGATGGTTTCAATTTTTCTGGTGAGGTTTTGACCGAAACTAATGACCATAATATGGGTAATAGTGAGGGAAAACCAGAAACCCCCCAGCCTTTCCCCCTCTGGTGCGGGGCCCGTCGTTCAGTTGTACCAGAATCAAGAGGAAAACCCCTATTTCCCAAAACCCCAGACTCAGATGTGAGCATTGGTGATGATAATGATAGTGATTATGAACTACAAGCTCTTCAAACTTTTTCCCAAGAATGGAGGAGGCAGAGGAGGAGGAGGCAGAGGAGGAGGAGGCAAGAGGAGGAGGAGGCAAGAGGAGGAGGAGGCAAGAGGAGGAGGAGGCAAGAGGAGGAGGGGGCAAGAGGAGGAGGAGGCAAAGAGGAGGAGGAGGCAAGAGGAGGAGGAGGCAAGAGGAGGAGGAGGCAAGAGGAGGAGGAGGAGGGAGGAGGAGGAGGAGGAGGAGGGGAGGAAAGAGAAGAGGAGGAGGAGGAGGAGGAGGAAGAGAGGAGGAGGAGGAGGAGGAGGAAGGGGAGGAGGAGGAGGAGGGGGGAAGAAGAAGAATACGTAATGATAACAATAATACATAATAATAATACATAATAATAATAATACATAATAATAATAATAATAATAATAATACATAATAATAATAATAGGTAATAATAATAATATGTAATAAATGTTCCCCCATGACAGTAACAAGATAAGGGGAGATAACATCTATAAGTGCTGACGTTTGATGAGGGTAAATGAGGGTAGAGCTGATGCCAAAGATGAGATAAACATCGCCCTCCCTTTTTTTTTTGCTGGTATACTACATTTCTGTCTGTCTATTTGCCTGTCTGTCAAGCTCCTGTCTATCCATCTAGCTCTCTGTCTCAGAGAGCCACAAGACTGTGTCATCACTTTTACTCAATCTTCAAGCAGAGTATAGCACTTTGTCTGGGTTCTTGGGTTATCCTAGGAAATTTTAAATACCATGTATTCTTGTATTTATGTGTACCTGTGAGACAGAGATAGACAGACAGATAGAATGAGGGAGAAAGATAATTAGATAGAAGGGAGGAGGGGAAGCAGCATCCGCCCCCATTGTTTTGCCCAGGCGGGGGGGGGAAAGAGTAATGAGCAATATATGTCACTTTGACAGCTGCTGACTCCTTGTAATTTACACTATGGACGAGGAGGAGAAGGAGTAGGGGGAAGGGGAAAGAAGAGGGGAGGAGGAAGAGGAGGAGGGGAGGAAGAGGAGGAGAAGGAAGAGGAAGAGTAGGGGGAAGAGGAATAAGAGGAAGAGGAGGAGGAAGGGGAAATTTGTATGAGGAGATTAGGGGGAAAGAGGAGGAAGAGGAAAAGAGGAGGAGGAGGAGAAGAGTAGGAGGAAGAGGAAGTAGAGGAGGAGGAGGAAGAGGAGGAGGAAGAGTAGGGGGGAAGAGGAGGAAGAGGAAGAAGAGGAGGAGGGGGTTTGGAAATTTACTAGTACATGGTCTGGTACACTAACATTTTGTCTGTCTATTTGTCTGTCTGTCAAGCTCCCTGTTTTATCTTTTAAATCCGTCAGCTCTCTGTCTCAGAGAGCCACAAGCTGTGTCATCACTTTTACTCACATCTTCAAGCAGGTATAGCACTTTGTCTGGATTTCTTGGGTTATCCTAGGTAATTTATATTATGTATACTTGAAATTTATGTGTACCTGTGAGACAGAGATAGACAGACGATAGAAAGAGAGACAGATTGAAAGAGATAGAATGAGGGAGAAAGATAAAAGACCATTGTGATGACACCATGTTTCAGAGTTCCACAAGCTGCAGAACTAATAGGAATATGTTCAGTGGCTGTATATTGGTATATATATTATAGAACAATAATAAAAAAACAATGTTTTGTATTGTTTGTTTTTGTAAACAAGTTTTGTAAACAATATATTGATAATTATGTTTGTGTGCTTATTTTTGTTGTATACAACGTGTGTATATATGTACATTGCACCTTACTTTGGTCTCATAGGCCACATAAGTTATGTGAAAAATAAAATAGTGAAAAAAACAACAAAACCCTTTAAATACAAGTAAACTAAAGTTTACCGGGTGAGCGGCAGTCGCCCCTGTTGCCATTACGCGGCTCATTTTCTGCAAACTTTATGCATCCATATCTCCGTAAGTATTGATGGTAAATTTTTTTTGTTTATCCTATAATGTTTAGAAAAAAAAAACTCTATTTTTTCATAAGAAAAAATAATTTTTTTTTTTGAAATTTGGCGACCCTGAGAACGAGTTCGGAGAGGGCCTGTCGACCTCAAAGGGTTAGTGAGGAGAGGCGTATTCACTTTGCCCTATATTAAGACTACAAAAATTTTAATGAGTGTACACTATATGCATTTTATCACTCTAGGGCTCTTTAACCCTTTGACTGTTTTGGTTGTATATATACGTCTTACGAGTCAGTGTTTCGGACGTATATATACTCAATAATTCTAGCGGCTTCAAATCAACCCGGAGAAAGTGGTAGGCCCACATGTGAGAGAATGGGTTTGTGTGGTCAGTGTGCACCACATAAAAAAAATCCTGAAGCAAGCAGTGCATAATGAGAAAAGAAAAAACTCTGACCTTTTTTGGATTAAAATGAGACTATTGAGGTTGTACTTTCGTATAGTATTTATCGGTTGTATTTCGTTTTCAGGTCTCATATGATAAAATGGAAAACATATTACAGAAATAGAGAGATGATTTTAATTAGTTTCACATGAAAACGACCTTGAAATTGAGCTCAAAGTAGTGGAAATGTTCTATTTTTACCAATGTTCAGGAGTAAGCAAATCACACACACGTCCAATACATGTCAACTGGGGAGTCTAATATTCTTTCACTAGTGCACTGATATTATTTATACATTTTTACAATAATGCAGTAGTCTACATAACAGTAAATTTTGTATTTTTTGTATGAATAAAAAATCAAAAAGAAAGTAATAGTAATATAAGAGGGGCCCAGAGATGTGACTAATGAATAGAGGATATGCTATTTTAGTGCCCAAAAATGTCTACATGTTTTTTTCTGGACCCTATTTTGAAATTGGCATCTTTTTTAATTTGCATGAAATTGGCGATTGCAAATTTATGACCACTTTATTGGGTAGTTCCAAATCGGGTAATATGGGCGGTTTTTGTACTCATCTGCATTCTGAAAAATAATGGGTTCTAAAGAAATAGCTTGAGTTTGGTCAAATGGAAAAACGGAATTCGGCCAAAATCAGGGCTCAAAGTCAGTTGAAATTGCGATGCGTATACAGTGGACCCCCGCATAACGATGTGCATCGCATAGCGATTTTTCCGCTAAACGATTACTTTCTATCGCAAAATTTTTGCCGCGCATCCATACGATTAAAACCCGCCATACCGATTTTCGTCCGGAGAGCGTCCAATGTGCCCTCGCCAGCTCACATGTGCCGCTCCGTCCATTTGTTTACAGCCGCCTCCGCGGTAAATCCAAGCATACACTCGGAATATTTCGTATTATTGACAGTATTTTTCTGTGTGTGCTGTTTCTGGGAAAATAAGTGACCATGGGCCCCAAGAAAGCTTCGAGTGCCAACCCTGTGTAAAAGGGTGGAATAATTATGGAAATTACGAAAGATTTTGAATGGTTTGGGGCTAACCTGAAAGCCTATGCAGTTGTTGTGGAATCATTGTGCCTACTTTCAAGATTAAGGAAATGTGTGCAGAGTGGGTTGAACTGCAAACCTTTATAGATGGGAAAAATCACCCTGACACAGCTGTTGCAAAGGCGTTGACTTGTGACTTAATTTCAATGACAATGTTATGCCATCCATTTTAGGAAATCTTGAAGGAACGGGGGTACAGAGCTCTTATGGACAGGAATTGTTGTGCGACAGAGGTCCAGTCGACTCTCAAGCCAAGACTGGTCCTAGTTGCATTAAAAGAAGAAGGGGAAAAGTAACCCCAAAAAGGACTTGCTACCTCAAGTATAATGCTGGGGATGATTCCCTTCTAAACAGTAAGGAGAAGATAATGCTCTCCCCTCTCCCATCCATCAATATCACCTGATCTTCAATAAAAGTAAGTATTGTCAGTGTAATGTGCATGCCTTTTTCGTTTGTGGTATTTTAAAATTAAATTTCATGTGGTAAAAAAAAATTTTTTCATTAACTTTTGGGCGTCTTGCCGGAATTAATTTTATTTTCATTATTTCTTATTGGGAAAATTCATTCGCATAACGATATTTCGTCATAACGATGAGCCATCTCTGCACGGATTTAATTTTAAAATCGTTAACCGGGGGTTCCACTGTATGTCGCTGAGATCCTGCTAAATTTGCGGGAGCGTAATTATGTGAGTTTTGACCAACATTTTCTACTTTTGGCATCATTACATCGGAAAAAGATTCTCTATCATTCATAAGAAAAAATAATTTATTTTTTCCAAAAATTTTGCACATAGAATAACAATTCAGAAAGGGGCTTGGACAGTCAAAAGGGGTTTAAATGTTGAAGTATATTTGTGTGGGTAGGGTGGGGTGGGCTACCATACCTGACACACCTACTTTTACAATAAAACACTATTCACTTCTCACCCTATCATTAACCCTTGAATGTCTAGGTGTATATATACGTCTTACGACCGGTACCGTTGTTGACGTATATACAGCAGGGCCCCGCTTTATGTTATGAGTTTGCTTTACGGCGTTCCGCTAATACGGGGACATTTTCTATTATGACCAAAACTCGCTATACGCTCCCCCAAACCTGTCTTTCTCAATACGGGTCTCACAGCGGCCCACCGACAGTTTGTTTACATTTCTCCTGAGCACATCTCCTTAATATGTCCCCCCCCCCCGGCCCAAACCAATTTCATGTGTTTTAAAGTTTATTCGTATATTTTATATGTATTGTACTTGATAATTAAACTTGTGTACACCTGTACTAAATAAACTTAACACTGTGCTGGCATGTAGGTACACATTAAAAATCACTAAGGTCTCTCTACTCTTGATGCAATAAAATAATAATAATTAATTAATAATAATAATAGTAATAATAATCTTTGGGCGCATTAATGTCGCATATTACGTTAATATAGACATTTCCCTTAATCTATCTATGATTACTTTTTTTCAAAAATTATATAAGAAAACACAGTATGTATACCACAAACATGTTACATGCACCCCACGAGTATAAAAAATTAAACAAATATATATGGGATGTTTACAAACGGTTTGTAGGAAATGTCAGGATGAAATTACGTTTTCTCTAGCCTGTCACCTGTACTAGGGATAACTAGAAAAATATTCCTTTTCTTTGCCTTCACTTTATAGCTATAATTCTGTACTAACTTGTCACAAGTGTAAGTGTATTTGTTCGTGATTTAATTATTATATAAATATAAAATATTATAAGGTAAAAGTTTCACAACTCTTACAAATGTAACATGACATGAACTAAACTGGGACACGTATTATACAGTCTTTTCGCCTGACCGAGTGGATCGTCCAAACCTGTTCATGTTTGTTTGTTTCGCTGTCTGGAGCTCGTGTTTCATTAAATGTTGTATATTAAGTTAATAATACTTCATTTTCTTATTCAATCAGTGTTATTATTTTCAAAAATTATAGAAATAAAACCGATACATAATAAATACATAAACATATGTGTAGAGAACTTAGGATAACCCAAAAAAAAGTCAGAGTGACTTACTTCCATGCTTCACTCAGAGCATCATTTCTTCTAAAAATGATGTTACATGAGAAATGGGAGTGTTCTTTTTATTTATTCTTCCGTTTCAATGTAGAGGCAACCTGTACACAATGTAACTTGTACACAAACCAGACGTGTACACTGTTTAAATAACTTACCTTCGCCTGGTTTGTTTACATAACTCTGCGCCTGTCCTCTTCATGCACTCATTCTTTCTCTCTGGTATGGTAGCCCAGCTGACTACCTACATACCACTTGATTTTTATCAAAAATACTACTCATCACACCCTATATCTTTAAGGTAAGTATGAGTGAACTGTATATAAATTTTATCGCTCTGGGGATGCTTAAATATCATAGAATAGTATGTGTGGGTGGGGTGGCCTGGTATGGTAGCCTGGCTGACTATCATACATACCACACTTGATTTCTTACAATAAATACTACTTGTCTCACCCTAGATTAAGACTATAAATATTTTAAGGTAAGTAATGAGTGCACTATGTGTGTATTGTACTTTTTTATTGTTTTTTGATGTCTGGTTCTATTGCTAACATAATATATGTTAGTGTAAACTTGTTATCTAGTGTTTGTATGCATTTGTAAGTGGAAAAAAAGGGTGTTCCACTTTACGGCGGTAGCCTGGAACCTAACCCGCTGTATAAGTGGGGCCCTCCTGTATACTCATAAATTCTAGCAGCTTCAAATGAAGCAGGAGAAAGCTGGTAGGCCCACATGTGAGAGAATGGGTCTGTGTGGTCAGTGTGCACCATATAAAAAAAATCCTGGAGCATGCGGTGCATAATGAGAAAAAAAAATCTGACCTTTTTTTTAATTAAAATGCCGACTTTGTGGTCTATTTTCATATAGTATTTATGGTTGTATTCTCGTTTTCTTGGTCTCATTTGATAGAATGGAAAACATATTATAGAAATAGAGATGATCTTGATTGGTTTTTTTGACTATGAAAAGGACTTTGAAATGGAAGCTCAAAGTAGAGGTAATGTTTTTATTTTTGCCGATGCTTCAAGAGTAAACAAATGACGTCAATTGTCCAATAAATGTCCAAGTAGCACTATAATATGCAGACATGCATGCCGTTGGACAGATAAATTATTTATACAATTATATACAATATTTGCAGTAGTCGCATAACAGTATAATCTTCTATTTTTTTTTGGTTTGGTAAAAATTTCAAAAATGCAAAAGCAAGGTCGTATTATCAGAGGGGCCTTGGAGACATGACTTGTCGAATAAATGAACAACGAAAATGCTATTTTAGAGCCAGAAAATTGTTCTGCATTCGTTCATTCTGGACCCTATTTTTGTAAATTGGCATTTATTTGTTAATTTGCATTGAAAATTGGGCCAAATTGCCAATTTTCTGACCACTTTTATTTGGAGTAGTTGAAATCAGTAAATGGGCAGTTTTTTTGTACTCAATCTCCTCCGATATACAAAATGGAATTCTAAAGAAATAGGCTGTTTTTTGTAGTTTGGTTCGGGACTGCGTGGAAAAACCAATGGTAAAGTAGACGGATAAAAATTAGGGCTCAAAGTGGTGGCTGGAAAAAAATCGACGATTCGTAAAATATCGCCGAGGAGATACTCTCCGCTTTAAACTTCCAGTGAGCGTAATTCCGTAAATTTTCCATCCAAAAATTTCGAACTTTTGGTTGTCATTACCATCGGGGGGTGAAAAAGTTCTCTATCATTTCTAGAAAATTTTTTTTTTTTTTCAAATATTTTGTGACACCACCAGGGGAAGACACCTCAGGGGACAAATCCTGAGGTTAAATAAAATTAAACATAAATAAAAATAAATAAATATAAATAAATAAATAATAAATAAAATATTTATTTCTTTGCAAATGTTACACTGTTTACTATTACCGAAATCATAATAAAATTCGGACAAAGAAAAGCACTTCATTATTATTTACTATTATTATTGTATTACTATTGTTATTGTTGGTAATTTTTACCACTGAACTATCATTGCTTAGTTAATTTTAAAGTTGATTTTAGCTGCCAATAATGTTCTACATACAAGGTGCTTTGTACACCCAAATACTATAATCTTGTACAAACTATGTGTCCAATTATATTATTATTATTATTATTAGTAGTAGTAGTAGTAGTGCATACATGGTGAAGGGCCTCTTGATCTAGGGAATTGTATCTGTGATTCAGTTTCCTTAAAATAATATAAACTGCTGGCTACACATAGACTGATATACAACCAAAGATTGGCTGGTTCATGTACTGACTTTAGGTACCTGTCCAGTGCCTTCTTCAAGACAGCCAGGTGTCTCCTTATTCAGTCAGGATCTCATGACCAATAGAAATAAATCAGGCCTAAATATTATTTACAAAGTCTAGACTAAATCGTTAAAATTGGTTTAGAAAGAAACTTAAGCAAAACTAATGACATATTTATTAGAAAAACGTTTCGCGTCTGGGACCTTGATCACTTCTCTAAACATTCCAGAAGGGTAGAAGAGAAGGACATTTATATATTTAGGCGGAGAGTGTGGATGTGAAGTGACCGCCATGACCTGAGGAATGTCATGTTGGGATGAGGACGGGTAGACCATGAAAATCATTGTGACTACTGTGTTGTTGGGTTGGTGGTGCTTAAAATTATCATGTATGCCAATGTTTTTGATGAATTTTGTTATTTTCTAGTGTTGCGTTCTACTGAGTGTTTGGGGACACGGCGATTAGTGAGGCTTCTAGGCACCCGTCGGAGTCTAAGTTCCTGTTCCGTGAGAATGAGGTTGTGCCTCCATTCCAGTCATCAAATGCCCCGTGGAGTCTCTGTGGAGGAACACAGGCGTTACCTTACATCGTTCTCTGGTTAGAGGCATTTTGATGGCTCATTAGGCGGAACTGCAAGAAATCTTCTGACGGTCTAGCCTACATATTTTTGGGACAGAACCCACAGGGGGCGCAGAGTGTAGACGCCTGCTACAAACCAGTCTACTTCTAGACCCAGGCCACTACACTCTAAAGAAAATGAGGCAGAGGATGATTGCTCCTCATCTTGATTTGCTTCGAGCAGCTTCCCTCCCCGCTTACTCAGTTCATCTGCCTCAACTGAACTGCCCGTGAGTCACAGCATGCTTTTGGCAAGACAGGTGACAGCATGAATGATGGTTGAATGTGCTTCCTCTTGTTGTGGTGACAGGTCACCACTACCTTGATGTGAGATGGCTGGTGTAATTAAACAAAGAAAATATAGTCTATTCATAACAATTCTTTCATTAACTGGAAATACCAGGAATGTGATTCATTTGCTAGCTGGGAACATCACTAATATAACTACAGTACTTTGTTAATTGGAACAGCAATGCAAAGCTGTTTGATAATGTCTCCTGGAGTTTTAAACCCACCCCAAACTGTAAAAGTCATTGAAGACTTTAGTGAAGGACAAACAGACCTCAGATGGAGTGGCCGGGTGGCCTCCGGGGGCAAAAGATCACACCTGCGTAGGGGAGGGTCTGGGTTTGACTCCCGGAAGGGTTTGAAAAATTGGGTGTGTTTCCTTACATGGTTTGTCCATGTTCACCTTCAGTTAAAATGGGTTCATGGGCAAGTTAGTCAATTGGTATGGGTTGGATCCGGGACAAAACTGAACCACCTAATTTGCCTGGATATGCTCTGCATAAACAGTGGCTTTTCTTATAGTAGGTATGTCATGATGTCAGCTAGGCCTGCATACCTTGTACATGTAAATTTAGGGCGACCTAAATGTAAAGTAGGAAGATCATTTAGAGAGGGTGTGGTAGGTAAGCTTTGGGTGCCAGGTGTAAATGATAATGGGGGCATTTGATTTTGAAATTTGTATAGAAAGGGGCCATTGGTTAAGGTAACACATTATTTTAAGAAAAAAGAGCGGTTTAAAGAAGTATACAAGATATGATATAGGGCATAATGGATAGTAGTTTGTTGGACTAGATCATTGATAAATAAAATACTGATGGTTAGACTTTCAGGATGTACTTGTTTCTATAGAGGGGCCACAGCTATATCAGATCATTTTTAGCTGTAGGGTACAGTGAGAGGGTAAAAGGTAGATGGAATACAAGGAACATGGAAGGCAGCAGAAAGAGAGAGGGTTTATAAAACTAAAGGAGGAGGCAGTTAGGGTAGATACAGTGGACCCAGCACATACCGATTTTAATCGTGCTAGGAGGGGTAATTGTTATGCGAAAATAATCGGTATGTGAATGAATTTTCCCATAGAAATAATGGGAAATAAAATTTAATCCGTGCAAGGACACCCAAAAGTAGAGAAAAAAAAATTTTTTTTTCCCACATGAAATGTTAATTTTAGTAACACACAAACAGAAAAAGGCAATGCACAATTACATGTAGCCTTACTTGTATTGAAGATCTGATGATGATTGATCGGGAATGGGAAGGTGGGGGGAGGAGAGAGGTTAGTGTTTAGAAGGGGTCCCCTTCATAAGACTTGAGGTGACGAGTCCTTTTCTGGGATGGTTACTTACATTCTTCTTTTCATAGCCACTAAGGACCAGCTTCAGAGTCACTGGACTTCTTTCGCACAACATATCTGTCATAGTGGCCTGTACATCTAGTTCCTTTATGGACTTCCCAAAAGGTTTCACAACATTGTCAGTGTTAAATAGTCACCAGCACGGCTCTGAAATAGCTGTGTGGCAGGGGTGATTTTCATCAAAAAAGGTTTGCACTTTCAAGCACTTTGCACACATTTCCTTAATCTTTGTAGTAGGCACCTTCTTCAATTTCTTCTCCCCTCCTCTGAACCTGTTTTCTCAGGTCTGGGAGCCTCTTGCTCTTGAAGTTGATTCTATAGCTCATCAGTGGTTGCTTCTTCATTTTCCTCCTCCACCAACTCTTCCACATCCTCACCACTACCTCCAACCCCAAGGACTTTCCCAATGCCACAATGGATCCTCAATGGCATAATCCTCTCAGGGTTAGCATCAAAACCACTTCAAAATCCCTTTGTTCTACACTTCTGGCCACAGTTTCTTCCAAGAGTGTTCAAGGTCTTCTTAGTAACTCCCTCCCAAGCCTTCTAGTAAGGGTTTACACAATTGAGGATATTAAAGTGCTCTCTCACAGAACTCTCTCTAGAGTGTCAGTTGTGTTTCTGGAGGTCACTTACAAGCACCTTTCAAACAGAGCTTTTTGTGTACAGTTTTTTGAAGTTTGCAATAACCTGCTGGTCAATGGGATGCAGGGGAGGAGTGGTATTAGGAGGAATAACTTCACCTTAATGAAGCTCATTCCCATTAAAGTCGCTCTGCCCACGTCTGTAGGCTGACCAGGGGCATTGTCTAACACCAGGAGGCACTAAGTTCTAATTTCTTTTCAGTCTAGGTAATCTTTCACATTGGGGGGCAATATGCCCATGGTGTAACCAGTTATAAGAAAAAGTCCTTAGTGAACCCATTGCTTACTGTTTAGCCCTCCACAGCACACAACAAATTCTCCTTGAGGACATTCTTGTTCACTGAACGCTCTGGGAGTTTCAGATGATACACTATTAAAGGCTTAACTTTGCAATCACCACTAGCATTGGAAACACATCCAACAAAGTATAAGCCTGTCTTTTCATAGATTATGTCTGGGAGTGCCTTTTCCTCCTGAGTTAATGTAACCCCGGCTCCGTGCTTGGCATTTTCTTCCAAAACAGGCCTGTTTCTCACAATTAAACACTTGTTCAGGTTTCAGTCCTTCAGTCTCTATGTACTCCTTGAATTATGCACATATATTTTCAGGGCCAGCACTTTGTGGTCCGAACTGGGCAGCCTCACCATGAATTATCACACTCTATGTATGCCACTTACGCTTCTTAAATCTCTTCAAACCAACATTTGCTGGCATTAAATTCAATCACATCAGCACTAGTTGCAGCATTTTCTTTTAATAAAATCCTGATGCATCTTCATAGCCTTTTTTTGCTTTTGATCGCTTGAGAGATGCTATCTCCTGCTAGCTGTTTTTCATTTATCCAACACCAAATAAAGTTCTCAACTCTCCATCACTAGCGATCTTTGTTTCGAAAACACAGTTAAACCTTTGGCAAGAACAGCTTCCTTGATTGCCTTTCTGGTGCCCACAATAGTAGCGATGGTTGAGTGGGGTGGTTTTTGTACATACCTGACCAGGTCGGCGATACGCACTCCTCTTTTATACTTATAATGATCTCTTTCTAATTTCTATTGGATTCTCACCCTTATTGGTGTAGGGTTGGCACTAGACAAGCTTTCTTGGGGGCCCATGTCACTTATTTTCCAGAAACATCAGCACCGAAAACACTGTTATAATACGAAATATTCGATTGTTATGCTTGAATGTTACGCGGTGGCTGGCTGGTAAACAATGGCACGGGTGGCACAATGTCGAGGCTGGGCTGAGATGAGGGCGCGCATTTGGACGCGTATCGGACGGAAAATCGGCGTGAGCGGGTTTTTTTAAGCGGTGTATGCGAAGCAAAATTTTTGCGATTAAAGCAAAGCGGGTATTGCAAGATTAATCGCTATGTGGTGCCCATCGGTATGCGGGGGGGGGGGAGTCCACTGTATAAACAACTGTTGGAGCGACAAGATGGGCTAGTTGAGGTATAGGCAATGGGGGTTAAAAGATGTATGGGGCAAGTTTTTCTAAGAATATAGTGTTAGTGTGTTCAGCAGAAGTTATGTGGTTACAGGAAAGTGGATGTGGGAGGAAAGAAGAGCTATTGGTGGAATGATGATGTAGAGTAGAGTAGTCAGATGAGAAAAAGTAAGCCATATGAGGAGCTTTTACAAAGTAGAAGTAATGACTGGATAGGTAGGAGTTATATGGAAAGAAAAAGGAAAAGTTAAGAGAGATGGTGAAGCCAATGAAAAGGAGAGCAAATGTGTTGACTATTATCAATATTTTAACTGCCTCCTCATAGACATGTCCTGAGGCAAACTGCCACAAGACATCACTAAAGTAACCTAAGGAAATACATAACGAGATCAGCAGGTAAAAACTTTATAGCAGCTATGAATTAATTCAATTGGCCAAAAATGAGTCGACGTAACATATTACAGTTATGAATGAATGTATAAATAATTTTTCTAAAAGAAACCAAAGCCTCTCTAACAAACCATTGCCTCAAAAAACTAAACAGATCACAGCAAAGAGAACCTGAATAATCCTGGCTAACACCAAGCAATCCTCAAATCCATTAACCACAAAGCCACAAATATGAAAAACAGTATAGGTATGGGTCAATAACTAGAGAAAGTCTAAAGTTACTCGTCAGCACTTACCAGGCTGGAGAAGAAGATCTAAAAAAAATTTATTTTTTTTTTATTATCACACCGGCCGATTCCCCACCAAGGCAGGGTTCTGGCCCGAAAAATGTAAAACTTTCACGTCATTCACTCCATACTGTCTTGCCAGACAGATGGGTGCTTTACCACTACAGTTTTTAAACTGCAAAACATTAACACCCCACTTCAGAGTGCAGGCAACTGTACTTCCCATCTCCAGGACTCCAAGTCGGCCTGCCGGTTTCCCTGAATCCCTTCATAAATGGTTACTTTGCTCACACTCCAACAGCACGTCAAGTATTTAAAAACCATTTGTCTCCATTCACTCCTATCAAAACACGTACGCATGCCTGCTGGATGTCCAAGCCCCTCGCACACCAAAAACCTCCTTTACCCCTCCCTCCCAACCCTTCCTAGGCCGACCCCTACCCCGCCTTCCTTCCACTACAGACTGATACAATTTTTCTATGAAGTCATTATGTTTCGCTCCATTCTCTCTACTCATCGTGTCGAACCACCTCAACCAACCTTCCTCGCCTCGGACAAACAGTTGGTCATCCCGCACCTCCTCCTAACTTCCCAAAACTACGAATTCTCTGCATATATTCACACCACACACTGCCCTCAGACCATGACTATCTCAATGCCTCCAGCCTTCTCCTCGCTGCAACATTCATCACCCCACGCTCTTCACACCACATATTAGAGCGTTGGTAAAACTGATATTTTCTCTCATACATTACCCCTTTGCTCCTAGGACAAAGTTCTTTGTCTCCACAGAATCCTAGTGAACCACCACTCTTTTCCCTCTCAATTCTATGATTCACCTCATCTTTCATAGACCCATCGCTGACACGTCCACTCCCAAATGTCTGAATTACATTCACCTCCTCCATACTCTCTACCTCCAATCTGATATTCAATCTTTCATCTCCCTTATCTTTTTGTTATCCTCATAACCTTACTCTTTCCTGTATACACCTTTTAATTTTCTTCTTTTGCTCACCCTACCCAAATTCATCCACCAATCTTGCAACTTCTTTCAGAATCTCCAAGAGCACAGTGTCATCCAGCAAAGAGCTGCTGTGACAACTCCACTTTGTGTGTGATTCTTTATCTTTTAAACTCCAGCCTCTTGCCAGACCCTCGCTTTCTCTCTTTACAACCATATATAAATATATTAAAACAACCACGGTGACATCACACAATCCTTGTCTTAGGCCTACTTTTACTGGGAAAAAAATTTCCCTCGTTCCTACATTACTCTACTTGGGCCTCACTATCCTCGTAAAAAACTATTAACTGCTTTCAGTAACCTACCTCTACTCCATACACTTGCAAACATTGCCACATTGCCCCCTATCCTCCTGTCATACCTTTTCCAAATCCATAAAGCCACAAAGACCTCTTTAGCATTATCTAAATTCTGTTTCTTATTATGTTTCACTCTGTAAAACCTGGTCCACACACCCCCCCTACCTTCCTAAAGCCTCTTGTTCATTCGCTTATCCTATTCTCCGTCTTACTCTTAATTCTTTCAATTATAAACTATACCATACCCACTTTACAGGTACACTCAACGACTTTACCCCTATATTTTTGCACTCTTTTTATCCCCTTATGCCTTATTACAATGGAACTATGCATGCTCTCTGCCAATCCCTAGGGTACCTTACCCTCTTACATTACATTTATTAAATAAATTGCACCAACAACTCCAAAACTATATCCCCACCTGTTTTTAACATTTCTATCTTTATCCATTCCAATCCCGGCTGCCCTTACACTTTCTTTTACCTACTGCCTCTCGAACTTCCCCCACACTCACAACTGGCGCTTCCTCACCCTTAACAGATGTTATTACTCCTTGCCCTATACACGAAATCACAGCTTCCTATCTTCACAACATTTAAAACAATTCCTCAAAATATTCCTGGCCATATTCACTTAATACCTCTAACTCTCCATTTAATAACTTCTCCTCTCCTATTTTAAACTGACAAATCCATTTGTTCTATATGGCTTTCTTAACTTGTTAATCTCACTCAAACTTTTTTTATTTTTCAAAAAAAATTTGTTGATAACTATCTCACCACTCTCTAATTTGCTCTCTTTTTACATTGCTTCACCATCTCTTAACTTTCTCTCTTTTTCTCCATATACTCTTACCTCTTGCATCACTTCTACTTTGTAAAAAACTTCACAATGCTAACTTTTTCTCCCTTACTACTCTCTTTACATCATCATTACCCACCCAATCGCTCCTCTTCCCTCCTGCAACCTCATCTTTCCTGTAACCACAAACTTCTGATGAAACACTTAACACTACATTTTTAAACCTACCCCATACCTCCTTCGACACATTGCCTCTATGCTCTACATTAGCCCATCTATCCTCCAATACGCTGTTTATATCTTACCTAACTGCCGCTCCTCTTTTAGTTTATAAACCTTCCTCCTTCTCTCTTCCCTGATGCTTCTATTTATCCTTGTATCCATCTTCCTTTTATCTCAGTGTAGCTACAACTAGGATGATCTGATATTCTGTGGCCCCTCTATAAAACATGGTTACATCCTGAAGTCTTACTCAACAGTCTTTTATTCTACCATACATAATCCAACAAACTACTGTCATTTCGCCCTTACATCATATTTTTTATTTTTCGGGGTTGTATACTTATTTATCCTACTTTTTTCTTTAAAATATGTATTACCTGTAACTAAACCCCATCTATACAAAGTTCAATCAAAGGGCTGCTCCATTATCATTTACTCCTGGCACCCAAACCTTACCTACCCACAACCCTCTCTCAATTGTTTCACCTACTTTAGCATTAAGTCCCCTACCACAATTACTCTCCTAACTTGGTTCAAAGGCTCCTTTACAGTCACTTAAACATCTCCCAAAACTCTCTCTCTCCCTCTGCATTCCTCTCTTTCCAGGTGCATACCGCCTTATTAAGACCCACTTTCTCACAACCATACCTTTACTTTAATCAAATTAATTCTTGAATTTACTCATTCTTGATTCTCTTTTCTCCTTCCATAAATGTTCCCTTTTCATTTAACATTAATGTAACCCTTCCTTTGCTCTAACTCTCTCAGATACTCCAGATTTAATCCCATTTATTTCCCCCCAGGAAAACTCTCTCTTACCCCTTCAGCTTTGTTTCGTTTAGGACAGGAAATCCAATTCTTTTCATTCATAACATCAGCAAAATCATCTGTTTCTTGTCATCGCACTACATTCCACGACAACATTTAAGCAACCCAGTTTTATAAAGTTTTCTTCTTCTCTTTTTTAGTAATTGTATACAGGAGAAGGGGTTACTAGCCCATTGCTCCCGGCATTTTAGGCGCTCATACGACCACACGCATGGTTACGGAGGAAAGATTCTTTTCCACTTCCCCATTGGACAATAGAAGAAATAAAAAGATCAAGAGCTATTTAGAAAAAGGGGAGAAAAACCCTAATGTTTGTATATATATATATGATGTGCGTCTGTCTGTTGAAGTGTGGACCAAAATGTGTTGTAAGTAAGGAGTAGCAAAGATATCCCTGTTATCTTAGCGTGTTTAAAGAGACAGGAAAAAGAACAGCAATCCTACCATCATGCAAAACAATTAAAGGTTTTGTTTCACAGTCATCTGGCAGGACGGTAGTACTTTCCCCCCCCCCTGGGTGGTTGCTGTCTACCAACCTAATACCTAAAATTTGTATTATGAAAATGATTGCATAACATCAAAGGTTGAATATGAAAATTACATGGAATAACTCTAAATCTGCAATTCTTGGAATAAAAAGTTATCCAAAAAACAAACCAATCAAACTAAACAAAATCATGATGAAACCCCACTCACACCCCCCTACTGAAACAGCTAAACAGAACAACGTTTTCTTCTCAACCATAGGTAAAAATCTACCGAAGCAAGCATAAACACCCGTCCATCAGACTACCTTATAGGTACCTACCAATATACGTATTATAGCTCCAACCAATCCCATAGATTAAGCTCATCATAAGACCCTTAAAAACAAGGCAGGAGAAAATAAACAGCTTGCTGCTTTTATGGCACAAAAAAAGCTTCTAAAGTTATTGTTACCATTTATTGCAACGCTCTTTAACAAATCCATTGAATCAGCTACCTTCCCAACAATCCTCAAACTAGCGAGGGTCACTCGATCCACAAAGGAGGTGACCATGCTGACTTGAATAATATAGACCAATTATCTAACTTACCACTGCTCTCTCTTAAATCTTTGAAAAAATTATTCATAGTCGGATCTATATCCTACCTTGTTTCACACAACATATTAAACCTTGTCAGAGATTGGATTCTGGGATAATTAAAAGCACGAATGATCTATCATTCACATGCTAGAACTAATATACACCGCACTCGAAAAGGATAAATGAAGTCCCCACTGGGCATTTTCATTGATTTACGTAAAGCTTTCGATACAGTCGACCATGAACTGCTGTTACTCAAATTAACGCTAAGGCAAAAGGAAGACCACTCACACTCACTACCTAATAATCATAACCTTTAGTAACAGTACCAATATGTGTATGCAATTGATGCAAAATTTTCCACACAACCACTCACAGTAGGAGTCACCACATCGGAAAGCGTCTTGGAACCACTCTCTCTTTTCATCTTCATCAATGATCTACCGAATGCATCCACAGGATACTCAAAACCCATATTATTTGGCAGATGGACACTACATATGTTGTTTTCCCACCCAAAACACAGTCATACTAGCAAACACAAGTCAATGCCGAATTGCGGGAAAATATCTGCCTGGATGACGACTAAAAAACTTACACTGCTGAATACCGATAAAACCTATTTCATTCAGTTTGGAAAACAAAAGAGCTGCAAATGATACGATTATTACATAACGATAAGTGGCATTGCACAAGACTCCACAGAAGGAAAATTATAGGTACCACCTTGACGTTAGCCTTAAGTTCCGGAACACAAATACAACAATATCACCAAGAATATCTCCAGACTGTAGGCATACTTCAGATAAGGTACTATGTTACACAATCAGCTTCTTGGCACTGTACACATACACTCATGTACCTTATCTTACATATGGAATTTGTGCATGGAAAAAAACGGGGCATCAACAACATCAATCCACCTAAACCCCTCATAAAACCAGCAAAAGGCCAGCAGTAAGAATGGATAACGAATTCTCACTCCGACAGCATTATTCCACCAATTTTCAAAGCGTATGAAATCTGCTCACCATTTATGAACATCATACTTATTTATGTGCCTTACTAAATACACAGAACAATTACACGCAAATATAAACCCTCCACTCAAACTTCTCCTCGCCAACTTAAACAGGACACATGACCAAACCAAGACACAGATCTCTTTTTGATATACATCGTGTCCCTATCACACTATGCTAAAAACTATATGACATAATAGGGCCCTAAAATATGGAATTCATACTGGAATATATTAAAAGTAACTCAGTCTGAAAATCAGTTTAAGACTCTTCTCAAAAGCCTACTTAATCACCCTTAGGACTAAATGCTATATATTCAATACCACACATAATCACCTATGTACTCCCTAATCATAACGTCCAACAATCACTTTTGAAACTCTTATCCATTGTTGACAGGTATCATACTTGAACCATTCGTATTTTACAATAAGCATTTTTAGACTATATGGAATATATCCTTTGTCTTATACAAATTTAATTCAATATAATTAATAGGTCTACTGTTCAACTATGAAATAATTAATGTCCTACTGTACATCTATAGTATTATTAGCTATTAAGTAGTCTGTAAGGGGCAAAATATGTTAAGTTGGCCATAATGCTAGGACATAATAGAGATCTTTTTGCATTGCAACCACTATTGTAAATATAAAAATCTCAATGTTACTGTTTGCAAAGATTAAAATAAATAAATTAAGTAAGTTTACTCAGGTATACAACAAATTCAGTTACATAGAATTATCATACATAGCAGCATATGTGTAGAGAAAACTGGGATAATCCAAAAAGTCAGGACTGAGTGACTTATTTCCATTGGGGTCCTTTATAATAATAAAATAAATAAATTTAATTTGGGCTGTGTTGTTGAGGGGCATTGCATCGCGAGCACACCAAGATGCGGATCAGTTCGCCTATCCTAATTGGCCTTACATGGGTAGTTGCCTAATCCATGACCAGTTCACAATAGTAATGCTTGGCTGTATGAGAGTTACAGTACTACATTAACTTGGTTATTATAAGGAATCCGAGAGATACTTTACAAAAAGAAAATACAAGTGCTTGATATGTTATGTATGTTGCATTCAATGCCAGGATCAAGCAAAACTGCATTTTATCTAGACAATAATACTAGGTAAATTATTTAAAACAAAGCAAAGATATGGAATGTGCAATGAATATGAATAATATCTGGAATTGTCACTACTGTACATGATGTTCTTCTACTGCCACTTTAAGATTTACTGTCTGCAAATGATACAAAACTGTTGCTAATTATTTTTTATACATGTATGCTATGAGGATGGAGAAATGTGCCAGACTGTCCACTTTACTTAAGCTGGTTTTGTTTGTTCACTATTACTCTGAATGACAAAGTCCAATCTGACTCTGTACACATACTTGCAAAAATTTTATGAGCATAACTTTATTAATTATGTAACAGGAAGTTAAGACAAACCAATATACAGCACAACTAGCCCATCTCTACATGCACTAGTAGATCTTTCAATTTAAGGCTGGAACATTAAAAAACTTGTAATACAATATTTAAACTTAAAAATATTCTTAGTGTATGGTTTCATTATAACAAAGCATTCAGGCAAATAAATGTAGGATACTGAGGTATTGTAGATCCTGTGATGGCATAGCAAAGACACACACAATACAGTGGACCCCGAATCATAACGATTTTACCTCGAATGCAACAATATGTAAGTGTTTTTATGTAAGTGCGTTTGTACGTGTTATGTTTGGGGGTCTGAAATCGAAAACTACTGCACATATTTTACTTATGGCGAACAAATTCGGTTCAGTACTGGCACCTGTGAACATACTTCTGGAGTGAAAAAAATATTGTTAACCAGGGGTCCACTGTACTTAAGTATGTGGAGATCCATAATGTCAACCAATTGCAGAAACCAAGCAAACATGCATTATACTATAAAAAATGAGGACAGCCTTTTGCACCCCAAATGCCAGACAAAGTGAAAATTTCGCCACTCTTGTCAGGTACTTCTCATTATACAAGCTAAATGTCTGAAGCATCTGCCAATTGGCAAGGGTTCCAAGACCATAACAGGAATGACATAATGACCTGAATAAATCAGGCAAGGGGGAATATATTGTACATATCTGGGACCTACAAGATCAGATATACAATTTAATTCAGGAATTACAGTTATGTGTTGTTGATTGTCCCCTAAGGATAGGCCCTCAAGAGTATGACAAAGTTGACAGCTTACTGGGAAAACAATTAAATGAAGTCAATTTCTAATACAATTTGGTGGTTCACCAAAGTGGAAATGTAGAACCCTAATGATAATAATTCATGTTATGGGTTATCTTGGCGTTAATTTACTCTATGTGTACTTAAATATAAACTATACAAGTTGACGGGAAAACTATCATAAAGCAGCTAAACCAAGCTTGAATAAAGTTGAATAGCTCAGATAGCATATAATTATAGCACATCCACTATACGTATGGCAAAAAAAAAAAAAAAAAGAATTTATTGAAAACTATTTGATACAATACTCACATAGGTTTTCAGTGGTGCTTAAGATAAGATTTCGTTCGAATTTTTAACCCCACAGAGTTAGCCACCCAGGGTAACCCAAGAAGGGCAGATGTCATAGAGGGACTGTTGTGTATTTTTTCATTGGGCGGCTATCAATCTTGTCCCCCAGGATGCGTTGAAAACCAGTCAACTAACACCCGGGGGTACCACTTGCTGCTAGGTGAACAGGACAAACAGGTGATAAGGAAACGCCGTCTCGAAATGTTTTCTACCCACCGAGAATCAAACTCAGGCCCTCTGTGTGTTGAGCGAGAGCTTCTGGCAGCCTGGCCCATGAGGGCCATGTTTGTTGTTGTTGTTAAGGGTCAGGTCGGCTCCTACACAAATTATTATAAGTAGAAGATGGACATAAATAAACCAGATAAGTAGAGGATATCCTTTCAGAAATGACTTGAAAGAATGCATTTTAAAACTGGATAATTTTAGAATTTATCCTTTGTGGGTCGGTTTGAGGTCCTTCAGAGAATTGTTCTCAGGGTCAGCCAAATTTTAAAAAAATAAAAATATTCTTTTCTTATGAAAAGATAGAGAATCTTTTCCTGATATAATTGACGCCAAAAGATGAAATTTGATGGAAACTTACGGAAATATGCTCTAGCGAAGTTAGCGGTCTCAACGCTGTTACGCATAGGCAGAATTTGCCCACTTTGAGCCCTATTTTCGGCCCAATCCAGTGTACTAGTGACAAAAATCATAACTATTTCACTGCAACTACATTTTTTCTATCGAATTGGTACAAGAAACCACCCATTTCCGATATTCTACTATCCAATTCAGCTGGTCAGATTTAGCTATTTTTGCCAATTTCACACAAATTTCAAAAGGATGCCATTTTCCGAATTGAAGTCCAGAAAAAACAAGGAAAGACATTCTGGCAACTTAAAATAACATTTCACTCCTCTGTTACATTAGTCATGTTCCCAGGCCTCTCTTACATTCTTTTGCTTGCCACTTTGAATTTTTATTCTACTAAAAATAGAAGATTGCTGTTATGCAGATACTGCCATTAGTGTAGCATGGTTATAATATATCAGCACACTTGTCGAAAGAATATTATAACTCACCAGTTGGACGTGTATTGGACGCTTGCATGATTTGTTTACTTTTGACTTGGTAAAAATCGACGTTTTGTCTACTTGAGCCTCAGTTTCAAGTACTTTTCATTGTTAAAATCAGTCAATATCATCTCAATTTCCTTTAATGTCTTCCATTCTATAAAAATGAGACAAGAAAACTAGAATACAACATTAAATACATACGGAAAATTACATGAAAAAAGTCGCTGTTTTAATCCAAAAACACGGTCATAGTTTTTTTTTTCTCATTACGGCACTGTGTGCTGCAGGATTTTTTTTTATACTGTGCACACTGACCACATAGACCCCATTATTTCACATGTAGGCCTACCAGCTTTCTCTCATAGATTGATTGGCGCTAGATTTTTTTGCGTACTAGTACGTCAAAAACCCCTGCGTGTAATACGTACTAGTACGACGAAAAACCCAAAAGGGTTTTTAATGTGATATAGATATTTAACATACTTTAAAAGCTCTCAAAATCCACAATCTTTTGTAGCAACTTTGTATCAAGAGCAAATGGGTAATTTCAATAACAAAAAACTTGGGCAAAATTTTCTTGCCACTACCTACGTCATGGCCCAACAAAGTTATACTAAAATGGCCAACGATGATTTAGTCCATTTACATTTACTCCTTAATTGTCCTAAATATCTGCAAGCGGATATTCAAAAGGGATGCAAGTTCATCCCACGTCATTAAATACTCATTTGGTCAATTTTTTACTTCTGGATATGAACGAAAATTTCAGGATGCATTTTCTCCATCAAGGGAGGTTCCTTAACCCTTTGATGTTTCAGTCGATGTTACATCTTTACAAGCCATGTGTTTTGGACGTTATTATACTCAAAAAATTCTCTGCAGCTTCAGATTAAGCAGGAGAAGAAAGCTGGTAGGCCCATGGTGAGGAGAGTGGGTTGTGACGTGTTCAGTGTACACTGTATAAAAAAAAATCCTGCAGCACACAGTGCATAATGAGAAAAAAAATTCTCTGACCGTGTTTTTGGATTAAAATGCCAAACTTTGAGGTGTATTTTCCATATAGTTTATATGGTTATATTCGCGTTTTTGTAGTCACATTTGATAGACATGAAAACATATTATAGAAATAGAGATGATCTTGATTGGTTTTTTTGACTATGAAAAGGACTTTGAAATGGAAGCTCAAAGTAGAGGTAATGTTTTTATTTTTGCCGATGCTTCAAGAGTAAACAAATGACGTCAATTGTCCAATAAATGTCCAAGTAGCACTATAATATGCAGACATGCATGCCGTTGGACAGATAAATTATTTATACAATTATATACAATATTTGCAGTAGTCGCATAACAGTATAATCTTCTATTTTTTTTTGGTTTGGTAAAAATTTCAAAAATGCAAAAGCAAGGTCGTATTATCAGAGGGGCCTTGGAGACATGACTTGTCGAATAAATGAACAACGAAAATGCTATTTTAGAGCCAGAAAATTGTTCTGCATTCGTTCATTCTGGACCCTATTTTTGTAAATTGGCATTTATTTGTTAATTTGCATTGAAAATTGGGCCAAATTGCCAATTTTCTGACCACTTTTATTTGGAGTAGTTGAAATCAGTAAATGGGCAGTTTTTTTGTACTCAATCTCCTCCGATATACAAAATGGAATTCTAAAGAAATAGGCTGTTTTTTGTAGTTTGGTTCGGGACTGCGTGGAAAAACCAATGGTAAAGTAGACGGATAAAAATTAGGGCTCAAAGTGGTGGCTGGAAAAAAATCGACGATTCGTAAAATATCGCCGAGGAGATACTCTCCGCTTTAAACTTCCAGTGAGCGTAATTCCGTAAATTTTCCATCCAAAAATTTCGAACTTTTGGTTGTCATTACCATCGGGGGGTGAAAAAGTTCTCTATCATTTCTAGAAAATTTTTTTTTTTTTTCAAATATTTTGTGACACCACCAGGGGAAGACACCTCAGGGGACAAATCCTGAGGTTAAATAAAATTAAACATAAATAAAAATAAATAAATATAAATAAATAAATAATAAATAAAATATTTATTTCTTTGCAAATGTTACACTGTTTACTATTACCGAAATCATAATAAAATTCGGACAAAGAAAAGCACTTCATTATTATTTACTATTATTATTGTATTACTATTGTTATTGTTGGTAATTTTTACCACTGAACTATCATTGCTTAGTTAATTTTAAAGTTGATTTTAGCTGCCAATAATGTTCTACATACAAGGTGCTTTGTACACCCAAATACTATAATCTTGTACAAACTATGTGTCCAAATATATTATTATTATTATTATTAGTAGTAGTAGTAGTAGTGCATACATGGTGAAGGGCTCTTGATCTAGGGAATTGAATCTGTGCTTCAGTTTCCTTTAAAATAATAAAAAAAAAAAATAATAATAAAATAATAATAATAATAATAATAATAAAATAAAATAATTACAATAATAATAATACAATATAGAATAATAATTGTTTGTAATTTTTTGACATTTTTCATAATTTTTTTTCGATTTTGGTGCCAAAATTTTCAAAATACAAATTGGTAACCCTATGGGGGCTGTAGCTACGGAGACCACGACTATCTTGGTGCCAACCAAGGTAACCCCATGGGTGGCTGTAGCTACTGTGAGACCACGACTATCTTGGTGCCAAAACCCAAAGGGAACCCTATGTGTGGTGTAGCTACTGTGAGACCATGACTATCTCGGTGCCAACCAAGTAACCCTATGTGTGGCTGTAGCTACTGTGAGACCACGACTAATCGATGCCAACCAAGGTAAAACCCCATGTGTGGCTGTAGCTACTGTGAGACCACGACTATCTTGATGCCAACCCAGGTAACCCTGTGTGTGGCTGTAGCACTGTGAGACCACGACTATCTCGGTGCCAACCAACCCTATGTGTGGCCCGTAGCTACTGTGAGACCATGACTAACTCGGGGCCAACCAAGGTAACCCTATGTGTGGCTGTAGCTACTGTGAGACCATGAATATATCGGTGCCAACCAAGGTAACCCTATGGGTGGCTGTAGCTACTGTGAGACCACGACTACTCGTGCCAACAAAGGGAACCCTAATGGGTGGGTGTAGCTAAATGTGAGACCATGACTATCTCGGTGTCAACCAAGGTAACCCTATGTGCGGCTGTAGCTACTGTGAGACCACGACTATTGTGGCATGCAAAGAGTACGTAACCTTTATTCGGCGCATGTACACACCCTCATTTACATGTATCTCCCCAACCAGCGAACCAGGTTGAAGGTTGATGATGGGGCCCCGTCGTTCAACTAGTGACCAGGTTCTAGCCAATAAGAAGATGGTTTTGGCAATCGCAGAGGTTATGTGGGTACCGCTCTCCTGTCTGCCCTTGTCATTCCCATTCTAGAGCTGGTGAACACGGTCTGCTTTCTTTTGGCTCTATTTCTGCTTTGCTTAAACCCTGAGTGCACTATACTTAACACTGTACATAGTGTAATAATGCTGTTTTAAATTGTGAAGGTAATATAAGTCTAAACTTTTTCTACTGTGTTTATTTGCTCCCATTACACCCGGGGGTAACAGGCATTTGGAATCCTGGGTTGAAAATATGGGTAGCCTGTCCGAGGTTGAGCTGGACTTAGGAAACGGTTGAGCTTTGGTGAAGCTCGTAGCAGGAACATGTGCAGCTTGCTGTCTGGCTTTGCTTTACAAATTTTGCATGTCAGTTGTTACTAGCCTGTTCGGTGTGGAGAATTTTGCAGTCAGTTTGCTTGTATGCTTTATTCTGCAATCGTACTGTGCATACCCTAAGCGTGTTCTGCAAATTAACGTGTTACGTTGGGGTATTCTGCAATCGTACTGTGCATAGCGAATAACTTATGCCACCTAGACGAGTAAAGACGTCTGGTGTCGGCATATACTTTGCATAACCTACCTAAATTGTCCCTACAGCGTTGTTGGTAAATTGCTCGTTCCATTGGCATTACATACAAACGCACTCTCACAGCTGCACAACTGCGTTCACTGATTGCTGACAAACTAATAGAAGAAGAGATGGCACATCAGATTCCTCCCTCTACGGGGGGCTAGGGAAAAAAACTACGTACTATGTTCTCGCAGGAGGAAGATGATACACCTACGGAGCAAAATGGTCAGTATAGTGCAACTGGGTTGTCTCAGGGTGAATCAGCGTCGTTGGCACTTGAGCTGGCAAAAATCAATCTTGAGCAAACTAGGGAACAGAGAGCATTCGCAAGGGAAGAATTTGATAGGGAAAGAGAAAGGAGGCAGTTTTTGCATTCTGTAAATAATTTTAGTTTACAGAAAGCAGTACAGTTTGTTCCCCGCTTCAATGAGGCCGAACCAGAGCAATTTTTCGAAAGCTTCGAAAATCCAGGCTCGAGCCTTGAGGTGGCCGGAACAGCATTGGGCATCGTTTGGTTCATACAGATTATTGGGTAAGGCACAAGAATTCACGTCAGTATTAAAATTGACGTTGAATTTTCTGATTATCAAGTAGTGAAGACCACAGTGTTGGGAGCATATACAGTATCCCACCCAAAATATAGAAAAGCATTTAAATTAAGCAGGCGGCAGCTTGGTCAATCCCTAGTGGACTTTGTAGACAGCAAAACCAAAGCTTTTACCAGCTGGTATAAAGCAAGTGTGTCTTTTCCTTTGAGGAGCTGGTGCAGCTTTCTGATTGATAACCTGCTGGAGTCTGTGGGACAGAGGTTCGAGTCTTTCTGCAGGATGTGACTTAACCACTGCATTGGAGGCAGCCAGGTTGGCTGATACCTTCGAACTAACCGCTCCTTGTCCGAGGGGGTCCCGTCTCTTTTTTCAACAGCCTGGCATGAGCAGAGATCGTCAACCTTGGAGAATGAAGTGCCGCCGGAGGGAGAACGTCTAACGTCAGCAAACCAAGTCCCCTGGTGAGCCACGCTTCTCAACATATGGTCCACCTGCGGAAAGGCAAACTACTCATGGGCATCTCGACAACAGTATCCAGAGAGACACCAGCCAGAACGACACCATTTGCAACGTCAACGGGGAGTAAAGGGCAAGCCTGTCGTCTGCTTCAGGTGCAATAAAGTAGGTCACATCAGTCCCAACTGCCCCCATAAACCCCAACCCATTGGGAAAATCTCTAATATGTCTAGTAACATGTCCCCTAGAGAAGTAGAAAAAGGTATGGCCCCTTATTATTGCAAGAGTCTTATTTCCCTTCAAAATTAAATATAGCTCATAATACGTCATTAGGAGGTCACTTAGGAATTACAAAAACCTTGTATAGAATCGCAAAAGAATTTTATTGGCCAAAATTAAAGAAAGATGTGAAGAATCATATTAGGTGTTGCCGAGAATGTCAGCAAGTTGGAAAACCTGGACATTCCATTAAACCTGCACCTCTCCAACCAAATACCTGCTGATGGAGAACCTTTTTCAGATTTAATTATAGATTGTGTAGGTCCACTACCTAGGCAAATCTGGAAATCAGTATTTATTACATTATGGATAAAGAACCAGATATCCTGAAGCAATTCCCATGCGTATATTAATACTAAAGCTATTCTCAAAGCTTTAACAAAATTCATTTCTTGTTTTGGCATTCCTAAAACTATTTAAAGTGATCAAGGTACTAACTTCACTGCCAAAGCATTTAGGGAAGTATTAACTAGGTTAGGGATAATCCACAACTTATCCACTGCCTATCATCCTCAGTCCCAAGGCCCCTTTGGAAAGATTCCACCAGACATTAAAAACAATGATGGAAGTTTTGCATGCACTTTCCCACAGACTGGGATGAATCACTACCTTTGTTGCTGTTCTCAGAACGAGAAACGGTTTCAAGAGTCTACAGGGGATAGTTTCCCTTTTGAGCTGATCTTTGGGCACAATGTACGAGGTCCTCTTCGGGTGCTCAAAGAAGGATGGATGGGAGAAGACGTTAGTCAACACTCTACAATCCGTCTTCAAGGTTGCAGGTGGCACGTCAGTTAGCCAAGGCTAACCTAAAGACAGCTCAAAGCAAGATGAAACAGAGGTATGACAGAAGTGCACAATTCTGCTCCTTCCATCCAGGAGACAAGGTGTTGGTGCAGGAACCTATACCTGGCCACACCTTGGGAAAACAGATTTACGGGACCTATGCAGATTGTAAGTAGAATATCTGAAAGTAAATTATGTGGTAGCTCCCATTGATAAGACCTCAAAAACTAAAACTTACCACATTAATCAATTAAAATACTTCCATACACCAGATAAAGTCCCAGTAATGACTCTGTCCTCTACCTCTGAGGACGACTCTGACTCTTTGCACTCTATCTCTGAAATTAATATTAAACTTTTTAAATTTTGTCCTCCTCAAAGGGTCCTACCCTTTAATGGGGGGATTATCTGAAATGCAAGCAACAAATTTAACTGAGCTTCTACAGTCATATCCTAATATTTTTTCGGATGTGCCGAAAAAATGTACGTTAGGTTACCATGATGTAGATGTGGGAAACTCTAAACCAATTAAACTCTCCCCCTACAGAGCTAATCCTGAAAAGCAAAGGCTGCTTCAGCAGGAAGTAGAATTTTTTGTTAAAGCATGGTTTAGTGGAGGGGTTTATCTAGTCCATGGCTTCACCGTGCATCCTTGTGAAGAAGGCTGATGGAGGGTTCGTATGTGTACAGACTACCGTAAAGTGAATGAGGTCACAATTACAGATGCTTAAACCCCCTTCCTCGTCTGGATGACGTAATTGACTTGTGGGTAAGGCTACTTTTGTGTCCAAATTAGATCTCCTTTAAAGGCTACTATCAGGTACCTTTGACAGATAAGGCGAAGGAAATCTCTGCCCTTTGTAATTCCAGGAGGGTCATTATCAATACACAGTTACCCCCTTTGGGAAAGAAAAAAATTTCCCCCCCTTCATTCCAGAAACTTATCCATCAGGCAAAATTAAAGGACTTGAAGGCACGGCAGCGTACCTAGATGATTTGTTGTGGTGTCTGATACTTGGGATCAACACCTACTTAGACTTAAGGCTCTTTTTGAGACCTTTAAGAGTTCCCATTTAACAGTTTAATTATCTAAATCTTCCTTTGGCCCGGCCACTGTCACTTTTCTAGGCCATGAAGTAGGTAGTGGTAAAGTTGCACCTAAACTTGCTAAAGTTCTTTCTATTAAAGATTATCCAGTTCCTCATGATAGTAAATACTCTTCAACGTTCCTAGGCATGATAGGATTTTACAGAAGATTCTGTAAGAATTTCTCAGATATTGTAGCCCCTCTTACCAGTCAGAAAGTTCCCTTTAATTGGACGTCAGACTGTAACAATGCTTTTAATAAAGCAAAAAGATTATTGTGTACTGCACCCATTCTCTTGTCTCCAGACTTCTCCACTTGTTCCACTTTCCATTGAGATATGAGGAAATAAACAAGAACTAGTAAGAAAACATGAAAACCCAGAGGGTTGTGTATATATATGCCTGTACATGTATGTGTAGTGTGACCTAAGTTTAAGTAGAAGTAGCAAGATGTACCTGAAACCTTGCATGTTTATGAACAGAAAAAAAGACACCAGCAATTTCCCACCATCATGTAAAAAAAATTAACGTTTCCGTTTTATACTTAATTGGCAGGACAGTAGTACCTCTGTAGGTGGTTGCTGTCTACCAACCTACTACCACAGGACAGTAGTACCTCCCTGGGTGGTTGGTGTCTACCAACCTACTACCACAGGACAGTAGTACCTCCCTGGGTGGTTGGTGTCTACCAACCTACTACCACAGGACAGTAGTACCTCCCTGGGTGGTTGGTGTCTACCAACCTACTACCACAGGACATCCAGTGTAACCTTGTAGTTGAACTTTACCTAACATTCCAAAGGCTGTATGAGTGCCAAATTGTTTTAGTACCCAAAAGAATTTTTCCAACCAAATTTCTTTTTTGTTGGCCCTTTTCACTAATCTTAGAAACCATGGTGATTTATTTATACAAATAATATAAAAAAAAAAACCCCAAAAAATGCAAAGAAACACGAAATAGTTGACAGCGAAGTTGTGGCATGTTGTATTTGTTTGGTGAAAATTTCCGAGCAATTGGTCAACTAACCCAGCGATTTTTGTTTTTTACCAAACTGTTCAGGTCGGGAGCTGTTTAAAGACTGAGGTTCCACTGTGTGTATGATTAATTTGTGTAACTGAATTTGTGTATAACCCGTACCTAAATAAACTTTAAATTTCTTAACCCTTTAAACGGTTTCCAAAAAGTATATATACGTTCACTCGCGTAGCACCCCAAATTTTTGAGGGAAAAAAGAAAACTTTCTTTAAAAGGAAAAAAAGAGCATATGGTACCAGGAAACCCCAATTATTTTAATATGGAACACAGTGAGTTCACACACCCATTCTCTCATGTCTAGGTGACTCAGGCTTATTGTGGCAATGTTGAATGAATGACAAAGAAAACGTATATATACGTTTGGGGCACTACGCGCGTGAACGTATATATACGTTTGGACCGTTTAAGGGCTACTGTTAGGGTTAAATTATTATTTTTAAAATTGTTATGCAGCGACCTTCAGAAAATGAACCAAATACTCATGTTGCTGAAACTATGCAAAAGAAAAAGACACTTGTCATGCTGCTACTATTATGATGATTTTGACCAAGAAAGAAATTAGTGAAAACTTGACAGGTGCTTTATATTGCAACTTAGACATAAAACTTGACAGGTGCTTTATATTGTAACTTAGACATAAAACTTGACAGGTGCTTTATATTGCAACTTAGACATAAAACTTGACAGGTGCTTTATATTGCAACTTAGACATAAAACTTGACAGGTGCTTTATATTGTAACTTAGACATAAAACTTGACAGGTGCTTTTTATTAACTACATAAAACTTGACAGGGCTTTATATTGCAACTTAACATAAAACTTGACAGTTTCTTTATATTTAACTTAGACTAAAACTTACAGTGCTTTATATTGCAACTAACATAAAACTTGAACAGTGGCTTTTATTGCAATAGACATTAAAACTTACCGGTCTTTTTATTGTAACTTCAATAAAATTTACCCGGGCTTAAATTCAAATTAGCAAAAAAGACAT
>NC_069486.1:26023670-26039067 GCF_026875155.1 Cherax quadricarinatus
GGGAAATTAAATCTGGGTATCTGAGAGAGTTAGAGCAAAGGAAGGGGGGTGCAGTAATTTTAAAGGATCAGTTAGGGAAAGGGAGAAAAGGAATAGAATTTTAAAAATTCAAGAATTATGTGGATTAAAGAAAAGGTTTGGGGCAAAAAGTGGGTCATAATAAGCGTGTATGCACCTGGAGAAGAGAGGAATGCAGAGTAGCCAATAGGATTGGCAGAGAGCATGCATAGTTCCTTTGTATAAAGGCAAAGGGGACAAAAGAGAGTGCAAAAATTATAGGGGGATAAGTTTGTTGAGTATACCTGGTAAAGCTATTATTGAAAGAATTAAGAGTAAGACGGAGAATAGGATAGCAGATGAACAAGGAGGCTTTAGGAAAGGTAGGGGGTGTGGTTGGACCAGGTGTTTACAGTGAAACATATAAGTGAACAGTATTTAGATAAGGCTAAAGAGGTCTTTGTGGCATTTATGGATTTGGAAAAGGCGTATGACAGGGTGGATAGGGGGGCAATGTGGCAGATGTTGCAGGTGTATGGTGTAGGAGGTAGGTTACTGAAAGCAGTGAAGAGTTTTTACGAGGATAGTGAGGCTCAAGTTAGAGTATGTAGGAAAGAGGGAAATTATTTCCCAGTAAAAGTAGGCCTGAGACAAGGATGTGTGATGTCACCATGGTTGTTTAATATATTTATAGATGGGGTTGTAAGAGAAGTAAATGCAAGGGTCTTGGCAAGAGGCATGGAGTTAAAAGATCAAGAATCACACATAAAGTGGGAGTTGTCACAGTTGCTCTTTGCTGATGACACTGTGCTCTTGGGAGATTGTGAAGAGAAGTTGCAGAGATTGGTGGATAAATTTTTGGTAGGGTGTGCAAAAGAAGAAAATTAAAAGTGAATACAGGAAAGAGTAAGGTTATGAGGATAACAAAAAGATTAGGTGATGAAAGATTGGATATCAGATTGGAGGGAGAGAGTATGGAGGAGGTGAATGTATTCAGATATTTGGGAGTGGGCGTGTCAGCGGATGGGTCTATGAAAGATGAGGTGAATCATAGAATTGATGAGGGGAAAAGGGTGAGTGGTGCACTTAGGAGTCTGTGGAGACAAAGAACTTTGTCCTTGGAGGCAAAGAGGGGAATGTATGAGAGTATAGTTTTACCAACGCTCTTATATGGGTGTGAAGCATGGGTGATGAATGTTGCAGCGAGGAGAAGGCTGGAGGCAGTGGAGATGTCATGTCTGAGGGCAATGTGTGGTGTGAATATAATGCAGAGAATTCGTAGTTTGGAAGTTAGGAGGAGGTGCAGGATTACCAAAACTGTTGTCCAGAGGGCTGAGGAAGGGTTGTTGAGGTGGTTCGGACATGTAGAGAGAATGGAGCGAAACAGAGTGACTTCAAGAGTGTATCAGTCTGTAGTGGAAGGAAGGCGGGGTAGGGGTCGGCCTAGGAAAGGTTGGAGGAAGGGAGTAAAGGAGGTTTTGTGTTCGAGGGGCTTGGACTTCCAGCAGGCATGCGTGAGCGTGTTTGATAGGAGTGAATGGAGACAAATGGTTTTTAATACTTGACGTGCTGTTGGAGTGTGAGCAAAGTAACATTTATGAAGGGATTCAGGGAAACCGGCAGGCCGGACTTGAGTCCTGGAGATGGGAAGTACAGTGCCTGCACTCTGAAGGAGGGGTGTTAATGTTGCAGTTTAAAAACTGTAGTGTAAAGCACCCTTCTGGCAAGACAGTGATGGAGTGAATGATGGTGAAAGTTTTTCTTTTTCGGGCCACCCTGCCTTGGTGGGAATCGGCCAGTGTGATAATAAAAAAAAAAAAATTTCATATATGTTGCCGCAGTCTCAAATATCTGTTGCCTATTTTCAAACACAAATCTCCAAGAGTAACGAAATACGTCCAGTCTCCCCCGAAAGCTTGAACTCAACTGATTCAGCGAGACCACCAACGCCTAGCTAGATGTGTCCCTGATCAGTTTCCCGTAGTGGACATGTATGATTTCTGTACGACTAGGGAAGGGATGTTAGAATGTTATCTCTTACTGTGACTTTGTCTTCCATCTCACCTCATGAAAATATGTATCTTACTTGAAAAAATATTTTTCTATATATTTTTTTTATTAATTAATTTATATATTTTTCGAGAGCCGTGAACTGAGTCACCGCAAGTCGCTCAATGAATACCACTGCTATAGATTATCACACATAGCAGCATATGTGTACAGAACCTAGGATAACCCAAAAAAGTCAATGTGGCTTATTTTTAGTACCTGGCTTGGGTTAGCCATATATGATTTTTGGTAAATATTCGATTCCCAGCTGGGTAGAAACATTAGGTGTGTTTCTTTACACCTGTTGTCTATGTTTACCCATCAGTAAATGGGTACCCGGGTGTTAGTCGACTAGTGTGGGTGTTATCCTGGGACACTGACCTAATTTTCTTGAAATACTCAGCATAACAAGTGCCTTTCTATACAGTAGTATGTCACTGATGTCAGCTAGGCCTGTATACCTTGTACATGTACGTGTAGTAAATAAAGATATTATTAATATTATATTATTATTATTATTTTCTCAGTTGTTTGTTGGGTTATCTTATTCAAACTTGGGCAATGTATGATGGAAAGATACTTCTTCACACACACCAAAAATGAAAGAAATCAGACCATAAATATCGGAGTTCACTTCTCAGCCATTAGCGGCTGCTTAGCGGTATGTTTTTGTATGGTTGTTATGGTTATATTCTCATTTTTTCGGTCTAATTTGATAGAATGAAAGATATATTACAGAAATAGATATGATTTTGATTGCTTTCATGACGAAAAGTACCGGGAAATTGCGATCACAGTAGCGAAAATGTTCTATTCTTTAGCGAAGCTCAAGAGTAAACAAATGACATCACCGTCCAATACCTGTCCGCCTGCCAGTCTAAATTCCAGGATGGAGTCAAGAATGGATTAACATTATTTATACAATTATTACAATAATGCAGTACAGTGGACCCCCGCTTTACGATCACCTCCCAATGCGACCAATTATGTAAGTGTATTTATGTAAGTGCGTTTGTACGTGTATGTTTGGGGGTTTGAAATGGACTAATCTAATTCACAATATTCCTTATGGGAACAAATTCGTTCAGTACTGGCACCTGAACATACTTCTGGAATGAAATAATATCGTAAACCGGGGGTCCACTGTAGTCTGCATAACAGTAAATCTTCTATTTTTTTTTGTGAATAAAAATTCCAAATGGTAAGCAAGAGTAATATAAGAGGGGCCTGTAGCCATGACTAATGAACAGAGAAAATGTTATTTTAGTGCCAGGAATGTCTGCATTGTTTATTTTGAACCTTATTTTGAAATTGGCATCTGTTGAAATTTGTGTGAAATCGGCCAAATTGCCAATTTCTGACCACTTTATTGGGTAGTTGAAATAAGTGAATGGGCAGTTTCTTGTACTCAGTTGACAGACTAGAAGTAAATAAGTTTATTCAGGTATACACAAATACAGTTACATAGATTATCATACATAGCAGTGTATGTATAGAGAACCTGGGATAACCCAGAAAAGTCAGACAAAGTGACTTATTTCCAGTACCTGGCTTGGGCTTGCCATATATGATTTTTGGTAAATATTTTTTTTCTCGGTTGTTTGTTGGGCTTTCTCATTGAAACTTGGACAATGTATGATGGAAAGATGCTTCTTAACGTACAACAAAAATAAAAAAGACGGACGATAAATAAGGGAGTTCACTTCTCAGCCATTAGCTGCCTCTTTGCAGTATATTTTCGTATGGTTTTTATGGTTGTATTCTCATTTTTTGGACTCATTTGATAGAATGGAAGATGTACACCTACCATCCGACTTACGACCTGCTCGACATACGTCCACTCGACTTACGACCGTGCATTTGGCAGCTGGGCTGGGCCGGCTGATGCACACCACTGTACAATATTTGACAATACTCGCGGGGGCAATGTGTCATGCAGGCAGAATCAGTTTGAGCAACCCTGCCGTATCAGCAGCATCATACTGTATTAACTGGACAGTAAATTTCACCATGGCCCCTAAGATGAAGTCTGAGTCTTGCACTGGAGATTGTGGCAAGAAAGGCTCTTACTCTCAAACTCTCTATTTGTTTTCACTGTTGCACATAAACCTGTCTGTATCTGTCTGCCTGTATATCTGTCTGTATCTCTGTGTGTCTGTTTGTCTGTCTACTAGTGTGTCTGTCTTTCTGTCTACCTGTGTGCCTGTCTTTATGTCTACCTGTGTGTCTGTCTTTCTGTCTACCTGTGTGTCTTTCTGTCTACCTTTGTCTGTCTTTCTGTCTACCTGTGTCTCTTTCTGTCTACCTGTGTCTGTCTTTATGTCTACGTGTGTCTGTCTTCATGTCTACCTGTGTCTACCTGTGTGTCTGTCTTTCTGTCTGTCTACCTGTGTGTCTTTCTGTCTACCTGTATGTCTGTCTTTGTCTGCTTGTCTGTCTCAAAGCCACTCATTAAGAGTGTACTTGGTCTTGAAGATGCCATATTAATAATGATAGGTAGTAGGTTGGTAGACAGCAACCACCCAGGGAAGTACTACCGTCCTGCCAGATGACTGTGAAACAGAAACCTGTAACTGTTTTGCATGATGGTAGGATTGCTGGCTTCTTTTTCTGTCTCATAAACACGCTAGATAACAGGGATATTTTGCTACTCCTACTTACACTTTGGTCACACTTCACAGACACGCACATGCATATAGCATATATATATATACAGTGGACCCCCGCATAACGATGGCATCACATAGCGATTAATCCGCATACCGCTTGCTTTAATCGCAAAAATTTTGCCGTGCATACCGATTAAAAACCCGCTCACCGATTTTCGTCCGAGACGCGTCCAATGTGCGCCCTCAGCCAGCCTCACATGTGCCGCCCGTGCCATTGTTTACCAGCCAGCCTCCGCGGTAACATCCAAGCATACAATCGGAATATTTCGTATTATTACAGTGTTTTCGGTGCTGTTTCTGGAAAATAAGTGACCATGGGCCCCAAGAAAGCTTCTAGTGCCAACCATACACCAATAAGGGTGAGAATTCCAATAGAAATGAAGAAAGAGATCATTGATAAGTATGAAAGTGGATGTGCGTATCGCCGACTGGTCAAGTTGTACAAGAAACCCCAATCAACCATCGCTACTATTGTGGGCACCAGAAAGACAATCAAGGAAGCTGTTCTTGCCAAAGGTTTAAACTGTGTTTTCGAAACAAAGATCGCAAGTGATGGAAGATGTTGAGAGACTCTTATTGGTGTGGATAAATGAAAAACAGCTAGCAGGAGACAGCGTCTCTCAAGCGATCATATGTGAAAAGGCTAGGAAGTTGCATGAGGATTTAATTAAAAAAATGCTGCAACTAGTGATGATGTGAGTGAATTTAAGGCCAGCAAAGGTTGGTTTGAGAGATTTAGAAGCGTAGTGGCATCCATAGTGTGATAAGGCATGGTGAGGCTGCCAGTTTCGGACCACAAAGCGGCTGAAAAATATGTGCAGGATTCAAGGAGTACATAGACAGTGAAGGACTGAAACCTGAACAAGTGTTTAATTGTGATGAAACAGGCCTGTTTTGGAAGAAAATGCCAAGCAGGACCTACATTACTCAGGAGGAAAAAGGCACTCCCAGGACATAAGCCTATGAAAGACAGGCTTACTTTGTTGATGTGTGCCAATGCTAGTGGTGATTGCAAAGTTAAGCCTTTATTAGTGTATCACTCTGAAACTCCCAGAGGTTCAGGCAAAAGAATGTCCTCAAGGATAATTTGTGTGTGCTGTGGAGGGCAAACAGTAAGGCATGGGGTCACTAGGGACTTTTTCTATAACTGGTTACACCATGCATTTGCCCCCAATGTGAAAGATTACCTAACTGAAAAGAAATTAGAACTTAAGTGCCCTCCTGGTGTATGACAATGCCCCTGTCATCCCTACAGACGTGCAGAGCGACTTATGGGGACAGAGCTCATTAAGGTGAAGTTTTGCCTCCTAATACCAACTCCTCTCCTGCAGCCCATGACCATCAGGTTATTGCAAACTTCAAAAAACTGTAACCAAAAAGCTCCTGTTTGAAAGGTGCTTTTTAGTGACTCTCAGAAACTCAACTGACTATAAGAGAGATTTGGAGAGAGCACTTTAAATATCCTCAATTGTGTAACCTTATAGGTTAAGGGCTTGGTGAGGGGATGACTAAGAAGACCTTGAACTCTGCTTGGAAAGAAACTGTGGCCAGAATGTGTAACAAAAGGATTTTGAAGGGTTGAAGGCTAACCCCTTGAAAAGGATTATGCCACTTGAGGAATCCATTGTGGCATTGGAAAGTCCTTGGTTGGAGGTTAGTGGGAGGATTTGGAAGAGTTAGTGGGGAGGACAATGAAGAAACTAACACACTGATGAGCTGATAGATCAACTTCAAAGCAAGAGGCCAGACCTGAGGATAACTTGCTCAGAGGAAGGGGAGAGAGAAATTGAAGAAGTTTGCCTACTACAAAGATAAAAGAAATCTTGCAAAGTGGCTTGACGTGCATACCTTCATGGATAAAATCAACCCTCACTACAGCCATTGCAAGCCGTGTTTGGCAACCTGTACACTGACATGTTGGTGAAACACTTTAGGGAAGTCATAAAGGAACGAGAGGTAACAGGCCACATGGACAGATATGTTTTGCGAAGAAGTCCATGACCGCTGAAGCTGGTCCAGTGGCATTAAAAGAAGAAGGGAAGTAACCCCAGAAAAGGACCTTGACACCTCAAGCCTTAATGGAAGGGGATTCCCCTTCTAAACACTAACACTCTCTCTCCCCTCCTCCCATCCCATCAATCATCACCAGATCTTCAATAAAAGTAAGTGTCATGTAAGTGTGCATGCCTTTTTCAGTTTGTGTGTATTAAAATTAACATTTCATGTGGTAAAAAATTTTTTTTTTCATACTTTTGGGTGTCTTGCACGGATTAATTTTATTTCCATTATTTCTTATGGGGAAAATTCATTCACATACCGATTATTTCGCATAACAATTACCCCTCTTGCACGGATTAAAATCGTTATGCGGGGGTCCACTGTACAAACATCTAGGTTTTTCTCCTTTTTCTAAATAGCTCTTGTTCTTCTTTATTTCTTCTATTGTCCATGGGGAAGTGGAAAAGAATCTTTCCTCCGTAAGCCATGCGTGTCGGATGAGGCGACTAAAATGCTTGGAGCAATGGGCTAGTAACCTCTTCTCCTGTAGACATTTACTAAAAAAGAGAAGAAAAACTTTATAAAACTGGGATGCTGGAATGTGCATGGATGTAGTGTGGATGACAAGAAACAGATATTGCTGATGTTATGAAACAAAAAAAAACAAAAAAAAAAAAAGGAAAAGAGAGTTGGATGTCCCTGCCTAAGCGAAACAAAGCTGAAGGGGGTAGGGGAGTTTTCGGCGGGGGAAATAAATGGGATTAAATCTGGAGGTAGCTGAGAGAGAAGAGCAAAGGAAGGGGTAGCAGTAATGTTTGAAGGATCAGTAATGGAAGGAGAAAAGAGAATATGGAATGTGTAAATTCAAGAATTATGTGGATTAAGTAAAGGTGGATGCAAAAAAGTGGGTCCTAATAGCGTGTATGCACCTGGAGAAGATAGGAATGCAGAGTAGCCAATATGATTGGGCAGAGAGCATGCATTGTTCCTTGTAATAAAGGCAAAGGGGACAAAAGATGAGATGCAAAAATTATAGGGGATAAGTTTTTGTTGATATACCTGGTAAAGCTAATATTGAAAGAAAAAATTTTTAAAAGGGGGGGAAGTAAGACGGAGAATAGGATAGCAGATGAACAAGGAGGCTTTAGGGAAAGGTAGGGGTTGTGTGGGACCAGGTTTTTTACAGTGAAACATATAATGAACAGTATTTAGATAAGGCTAAAGAGGTCTTTGTTGCATTTATGGATTTGGAAAAGGCGTATGACAGGGTGGATAGGGGAGGCAATGTGGCAGATGTTGCAGGTGTATGTTGTAGGAGGTAGGTTACTGGAAAGCAGTGAAGAGTTTTTACGGAGGATAGTGAGGCTCAAATTAGAGTATGTAGGAAAGAGGTGAAATTTTTTCCCAGTCAAGTAGGCCTGAGACAAGGATGTGAGATGTCACCTGGTTGTTTAAAATATATGTATAGATGGGTGTAAGAGAAGTAAATGCAGGGTCTTGGCAAGAGGCATGGAGTATAAAGAACAAGAAATCACACATAAAGTGGGGAGTTGTCACAGTTTTGCTCTTTGCTGATGACACTGTGCTCTTGGGAGATTGTGAAGAGAAGTTGCAGAGATTGTGGATGAATTTGGTAGGTTGCAAAAGAAGAAAATTAAAAGTGATACAGGAAAGAGTAATCGTTATGATATAACAAAAGATTAGTGATGAAAGATTATGGATATCAGATTGGAGGGAGAGAGTATGAGGAGGTGAATGTAATTCAGATATTTTGGAGGGGCGTGTTCACGGATGGGTCTATGAAGAGATGAAGGTGAATCATAGATTTGAAGTGAGGGGAAAAGGGTGAGATTGGTCACTTAGGAGTCTTGTTGAGACAAAGAAACTTGTCCTTGGAGGAAAGATGGGAAAAAAAAAAAATGTATGGATAGTTTATTTCTACCAACGCTCATATATGGGAGTGAAGGCATGGGTGATGATGTTGCAGCGAGGAGAAGCTGGGGCAGTGGAGATGTCATGTCTCGAGGGCAATGGTGTGGTGTGATTATAATGCAGAGAATTCGTATTTGGAAGTTAGGAGGAGTGCAGGATTACCGAAAACTGTTGTTTTTCCAGAGGCTGAGGAAAGGGTGTGAGGGGTTCGGACATTTAGAGAGAATGGAGGCGAAACAGAGTGACTTCAAGAGTGTATCAGTCAGTAGTGGAATGAATGCGGGGTAGGGTCGGCCTAGGAAAGGTTGGGAGGAAGGGAGTAAAGGAGGTTTTGTGTTCGAGGCGTGCTTGGACCTTCAGCAGGCATGCGTGAGCGGTGGTTGATAGGAGTGTATGGAGATAAATGTTTTTAATACTTGACGTGCTGTTGGAGTGTGAGCAAAGTAACATTTATGAAGGGGTTCAGGAAAACCGGCAGGCCGGACTTGGAGTCCTGGAGATGGGAAGATACAGTGCCTGCACTCTGAAAGAGGGGTGTTAATGTTGGAGTTTAAAAAACTGTAGTGTAAACACCCTTATGGCAAGACAGTGAGAGAGAATGATGGTGAAATGTTTTTCTTTTACGGGCCACCCTGCCTTGGTGAGAAGTCGCCAGTGTGATAATAAAAAAAGAAACAATAATAATCACTGAGGCGCATTAAATGTGTATAAAACGTTTATACAGTGGACCCCCGGTTAACGATATTTTTTCATTCCAGAAGTATGTTCAGGTGCCAGTACTGACCGAATTTGTTCCCATAAGGAATATTGTGAAGTAGATTAGTCCATTTCAGACCCCCAAACATACATGCACAAACGCACTTACATAAATACACTTACATAATTGGTCGCATTGGGAGGTGATCGTTAAGCGGGGGTCCACTGTATAGACATTTTCCTTAATCCATCTACGATTTTTTTTTCAAAATTATATAATAAACATGCTACATAACATATAAATTAACAAATATGAGATGTTTTTCTGGTCGGCTTGACAGTGAACAGGAACCGTTTGTGTCCGGGCTGGTAACAACAACAAGAACAACAACGTTTGTTTACATAACTCGTGAACATTGTACATTCACATTCTCTCTCTAAATAAATAACAAAAAGGCACAATACCGTGACTGGAACGATACACAAATAACCCGCACATAAAAGACAGAAGCTTACGACGACATTTCGGTCCGACTTGGGCCATTGACAAAGTCACACTAACAGAGGTGGAGCAGGACGGCTATATATAGGCGGGAAAAGGGGTGGAGGTATAGTATTTGGTAGTTAGTAGTAGTTAGGTGCAAAAATTTGTATATAATACCGACAGGATGAAATGACACATGCACAACACCCGGGCATCCCCACCGTAGACGTTTCGCCATCCAGCCAGCCACTGGATGGCGAACGTCCACAACAAAGACAACCAAAGACGCCGCACATGTGTCTAATTTCTCATAGATGTAGTAGAAGAAGAAGAGGTAGTAGTAGTGGTAGTGGTAGAAGTGGGAAATAAGGAAGACGAGCCAGTCAAATACAAAGGAAGGGGAGCACTGCAAGAGAGCTAGAGACCCACAGAGGGAGAGCAAGCGCACCGAGGTGGTAAAAGGGGAAGGGGGTGAAAAAAAATTTAAAGAAGAACAGAAACACGAGACAGGAGAGAGAAAGACAACCCAGAGGAGAAAAGGGAGAGGAAAGGGGAAGGGGAAAGAAGAAAAAGAAGAAGAAGAAGAAAAAAAAAAAAAAATGAGGATTCAGGTTAAGTCACGGGTGTTCTGAAGTTTGGAGCATTTTACAATGTAGGGGGAGAGGAAGGCATCTACAGAGACGAAGCCAGGGCTAAGGTTCATACAAGGAAAGTTGTGTATAAGAGAGGATTCAACTAAACGGCGACTGTTCGAGTTGGAAGTAGGGAAGACATTTTTAGCAGAAGACCAGTCAATAGGATGGCTATAAATCTCTGACGTGACAAAAAAGAGCATTGTTAGTGTCGGCAAGCCTAACACTATTTTTGTGCTTCCTAAGTCTGTCAGAAAGAGATCGACCAGTTTCTCCAAAGTTGAAGAGGACAGGAGGAGCAAGAAATAGAGTAGACACCAGGAACATCTGTAGAGGGAGGAGAGGTATGAACGAGATTAGAGCGAAGAGTGTTAGTCTGGCGGAAGGTAAGCTTGATGTCTAAGGGACGGAGAGAATTGTTGAGATTAGAAAGACCGGAAATGTAGGGAAGGCAGAGGATAGAAGAGTTCCCATGAGTAGAGAGTTTGGGAGAGAAGAAATTGCGTTTAGCACGTGAGAGGGCAGAGTCTATGAAATGGGAAGGGTAGCCAAGACTCACTCTACATTAAAACTACAGATATTTTAAGGTAAGTAATGAGTGGACACAATTATTATATTATAGCTTAACCCTTTGAGGGTTTCGGACGTACTAGTACGTCTTACACGCAGGGTTTTTTGACGTACTAGTACGCACAAATTCTAGTGCCGTCAAATCTCGCGGGAAAAGACTGGTAAGCCTACAAGTGAGAGAATGGGTCTGTGTGGTCGGTGTGCACGGTAGAAAAAAAATCTGGGACCCAGTGGTGCATTGTGGGAACGCCATCTTAGTAAACAATATCCACCATGCCTCGTGGTAAGAAGCTCCTCACTCCTCGGTGAATTGGGACCCTCAGCCTTCCACCTCTGGTGCTGGGCCGTCTTGTTCACGTTCAGTTGTACCAGAATCCAAGAGGAAACTTCTATTTTCCCAAATCCCAGACTCAGATGAGAGCATGTGTGATGATAGTGATAGTGAATATGAACTACAAGTTCTTCAAACTGGTAGTGTGCCATATGCTATTCCAAGGGGAAGGAGTGCATCTCAGAGTACATCCCATGGCTGTACAACAGGAACAGACAGTGAAAATGATGATGATACTGTTGCAATTGGGATGGAAAATGTGCGTGGTGGTAGTGGTGCTGGCGGTGAGGCACCAGCAGTAGGCCATGCTGCCACCCACGCTGCCACCATGCCGCTGGCCCTCAGCTGATCTACAACAAAAGGCCCAAACATCCCCCCACCCACGCCCCACACCAGCCTCCACAACCACAACACCTGTCATTGTCCAGTAACCCACCAGCAGACTGCACCTGGGATGGCAGAAGCTGTCAATTTTGTTCCAAATATGCCCACCAGTTTGATGACAGCCAAAGTGGAATATGGCCATCCTTTACACTTGGGAACAATGCCACTGAACTGGAATGTTTAGAGTATTCTTTGACGAACCACTGATGGAAAGTATTGTCATGGAAAGCAACATACTACGAAGTACAGACAACCATGGCAAACACCATTACTTTCAACCTAAAATCACGACTACACCATGAAGGAGGCAACTGTGGCTGAGCTGTATCTTTTCATTGCCACAATCATGCTTATGCCACATGTGTAATAAGCACAAAGTGAATATCATACTGGGTAAACAGACCGCCTGATTGCAACCCCAGGTTTTTCAGTGGATGATAATGCCAGTGAATCGATTTGTGCTAATGTTATATGCTCACTTCTCAGACAAAACCAGGCCCTGACAGAAACGACAGGTTATATAAGATTAGAATGTGTTGTGTATCTGAAAGAGAAATTCAGTACTCATTTTTATCCTTCAGGAAGCTTGTAATTGACGAGTCCTTTGATTCCTGTTCAAAGGAAACTTTCTTTCACGCTGTACATACCAAGCAAGAGGAAACGCCTTGGTATAAAGTTTGTTTGGTGCTTTGTGATTGTTACAGTGGTCTGGTATTGGTTATTATTGGTGTACACTGGAAGTTATACAGTTGCAAAATACCAGAAAGTTATTGGGCAGCTCAGGTGATGTGGTTAAGAACAATGATAAGAACTCAAAACCATACCTTGGGAAGGGCATATTTATATACAGAGATAACATGGTACACAAGCCCCTCACTCAGTGATTTTTTGCGATGACATGACAATGTGTATGGCACAGGTGCGGCATAATCGGAAAATATGCCCAGGTTGACGCTGGCACTCGTAGAGGTGAGTGTGCAGGCGTTTGCTGCCAATGAACATCATGGCAATTTCGGTGGCAAGACCAAAACGAGATGTTGCACTGTTGTCATCAGTTCACCCATGAAATGGCAGACAGTGGGCAGGGAGCAGCATATAGAGAGTCATAACCCATTCTAAAACCTGCAGCTGTGATTGATTACACCTTCAACATGCGTCAGTGGACAAATGACATGCAGATTGGGTTTGCTGATTGTGTTCGCAAGAGTTATAAATAGTACATAAAACTCTTTTTTTCCCATATTCTTGACATTTCCATGCTCAATGCTTATAATATGTATAAGATGAGGACGAGAAACAAACCACAGTAGCGGCAAATTCTGTTTGTCATGTCCATCAGACAAATAGTATTCAGTACAAGGAACAAGCACCTGCAATTGACCGCCCACCAAATTATCAACACTACCTGCTCGTCTTGAACATGGTGATCACCTCCTGGTAAAAGTGCCTGACTACTGCTTTCAAGAAAAAGGCTCAGAAGAGGTTGTCACGTCCTGTTCACTACAAAAAAAAACCCCCACATCAACGCTGAGACACTCGTTTTATGTGTAGGAATGTAAAATCACCACTGTGCATGATCACCATGTTTCAAAGATTCCACAGGCTGCCAGAACTTCTGGAACTTCCTGTGACTGTAATACAGGTCTCCCCTCTAACATTCGCGGAGGGTTAAGGGATCAAGAGCCCGTGAATGTTGAAAAATCTGAATGTTTGGTCCCCAATATATTGCAGGGAAATATAATAAAATAATAAGAATGAATAATCTATGTATAACATGTATATACGTACATGCTCCTCCCACTCATTATATTTTGTCCCAATCTCTTTTTAAGCTAAACCCAAGTCCTATCAAACTAAAACCATTGGGTAGCTTCACATTTAGTTGGATAAATACACAAGTGAGAGGGGATGGATTTTGAATGGGTCTTGCATGCGAGTAAATAGAATGTTCAAAGCTTATTGCTTGGGTAGCATTTATTCTGTTATTGGGCCTGGATTTGTGAAGGACCTGAATAGTAAATGGGCCAACAGATCCACGCAGTGTTCCTCTTTTACTTATGTTCTCATGAACAATCATAAAATACTACCTGAGAAAATCGTAAAATAATGTACTTGCCTCCACCACTTGCCTCTCATTTTATATAATTTCTTTCTTCAATTCTTTCGTGCTTTCTCAGGTTTCTTTACCAACATTTATTTGGGCCAGTTTTTTATGGTTTAATTATGTATGCAGTCACAGTCAATCAACAAGCACCAAACACAATGAAATTTTTTTATTGTGAAATGTTTGGAAGAGGCGCCAGAGATAATACTCACTCCAGCATAATAAACAAAGCCATACTGACGACGATGCCATCTACCGGACCGCCACTGCTTCAACCCTCGTATTTATTATTATTTATTATTATTATTATTATTATTATTATTAGCAGTCATGAATGAGTTGACATTATTTATACTGTAGTTTAATAAATAATGAACAAACAAAACACTCACCACGTCGTAAGGGCAGCGAACTCTGAGACTTGTTATGATTATAAAAAATTTAAATTAAAATTCTTTATTTCTCTATTGATATTACATGCGAGTTACGATGACAGTTGAATGGAGATGATTAATGGAGTGTAACAGCATGGCAAGAGACATACTTTCAACCACCACACAAACAGCAAATGAGACCGACTCGCACAGTGGCTGGAGACTGACTGACTGAGTGAATGCCGGGTGGGAGGGCGGCTGCCAGTTGTAATTATTTTATTGTTATTATTACTAACATGTATTATTATTAACATGTAATGTATTTAATAACATGTATAAATAATAATAGTACATATTATTAATAACATTATGTTATTAAATATCCATTTCCTCAATCACTGCCTCTACCACTCCAGTCACACTCAAAGGAACCCCAATGGAAATAAGTCACTCTGTCTGACTTTTTTGGGTTACCTAGGTTCTCTACACATATGCGCTATGTATGAAATTCAAAGTAACTGTATTTGTGTAAAACCTGAATAAACTTACTTACTTATTGTTACACTCCAAGTATGTAACCACTATTTTTCCCTTTTTTGAGCATAACAACTTTGGTCCCGAGAGGTTAGGGTAATAATAGTGATCCTCCGGAAGCCTAATTTTAATTAAGTATATTCATAATACAACATAAGCCAGAAATAAAATACGAATTATGTATATAAGTTAAGAATGCATGTTTCTATATTATCCAAAATATATATAAGGCTTTCATAGCAGATGATTAGGAGGAATCCTAGATATAACAATGTATAATAGAGAACTTCTAATGTATGAAATTTGTTTCCAATGGAAGCGTCAGAATAAACAGAAAGTCCAGGCCGGATTATAAACTTTGGGCCAGTTACCAGAGACAGCAGGTTGTCGTTGGCTTCTACTTGTTCACTTGCTCGTCCTCAACCTGAGCAATACAGTCAATGGGTCACGTGAGGACTCACCAACCTCAGTAGAGTAGTTTGAACATAAAGGGGGGGGAGGGGGGATAACCATCGGAAACATCACAGCTTAACATTACAACCGGCAACCGGGGGCAGGCAGGTTACTATACCTCAAAAAACTATTGGCCATGTTACATAATTATAAAATTGTTATAAGATTACCCTTTAATTTAAAAAACGTT
>NC_069486.1:26039567-26082825 GCF_026875155.1 Cherax quadricarinatus
GGAAAATTTGTCACTGATGTGAGAGCACACACCCCCATACCAAGGCTGGTACTGAAGTCACATTTTATTTCTCTCTGGTGTGTGAAAAAGTACAATGTGTACTTTTTCAAATTTAAACATTTGTCAATGCATACCTCTACGATCATCTTCCTGCGAGTCTTATTTGTCTCGCATTTGTCTCGCGGTGGTTTGCCTTCTTCTGAGTTTGTTGTAGTACACATTATCGGCAGGTCCTGTACTCCAGGGCAAACTCATTTATTGTTGAGCACACTTGTTGAACCTTAATGTCCTGGGGTAAGTATAGTGGTGAACCCAACCACACTAGAAACTGTTGAAATCTGTAAACAAACACTGCTAGTTACAAACATTTTGCTGCACCAAAATTAGAAAATTACATTAACCAAAGCTTTGTTATATTTCATTAATCAATCAAGAAAGACCAACAGAGTGAGACTGTGAAAGAGTAAATAATTCTTTATTAAAATTGTTTAATTTACTTACATAAAGGTGTTCATGTTGTAATATTGTTCACATTGTAAAATGCTTTTAATACTTACCTTTTACTTTAAAACAGAAACATTCTATTATTCCTGGGTCACCAATGATTCAAAGAAGCACATTCACCAACATTCACTCAATTGTCATCTTTCCAGAAGTGTTGACATTACAGAGTATCCTCTGACTGCAACATCTCCACCCCTCCAAAGTGCAGACACTACCCTTTCCACCTCCGGGACTCAAGTCCAGTTAACTGGTTTCCCTGAATAACTTCATAAAAATTTATGCAGAAAAAGCCACATGGGAATGGAAATCTTTAGCTCAAGATCCTTCAGACTTGCTATGCAATGTTGCAAAACTAGCAACAGATAGTAGGGGAAAAATTCTCTCTGAGGTGAAGCAGAAGTAAAGTGCCGGCCCTGTCAAAAGTGACTTATTCTGCACTGTTAAGATCACCTGTTTGCCAATGTATTTCATAAAATTTTGTATTATTAAAAATCCTTTTGATATCTAAAAATCTGACCATCTTGATATTTTCTTATAATGGTGCTAGACAATCAATCTGCTTCTGTGCTCCTTACCCAGTCATCAATCGCTGATAAATAATTCCCAGAAAAATATATGCTCTGCACAGTCTGCTAAAAAACTCCGATATTCTGAAACACAAGAAGAATAAAGTTAGTGCTTTCATCTGTCTCCACTCAGCAGACAGAGGCTCAAACTCCAACCAGCACATCAAGTATTAAAAAACATTTGTACTCATTCACCTCCTATCAAATACGCTCCCACATGCTTGCTGGATGTCCAAGACCTAGCACACAAAGCCTCCTTTATCCCTTCCTCCAACATTTCTTAGGCAACCCCTACCTCGCCTTCCTTCCACTACAGATTTATACACTCTTGAAGTTTTTCTAATTTCGTTCCTTTCTCTCTACATGTCCCAACCACCTCAAAAACCCTTCCTCGCCCTCTGGGACAACAGTTTTGGCATCCGCACCTCTCTTCCTAACTTCCAAACGATGAATTCTCTGCATATATTCACACCACACATTGCCCCTCAGATATGGACATATCCACTGCCTCCAGCCTTCTCCTCGCTGCAAACATCATCAACCCATGCTTCACACCCATATTAGAGCATTGGTAAAATTATCTTCATACATTACCCTCTTTGCTCCATAGGGACAAAGTTCTTTGTCTATCTTTGTTTATCACTTAACATGAATTAAACATTTTATGGAATAGTTATAATCATAACACATAAATAAACATTTAAGTAAACATTTTGAAGAGATTCAGGAAATTGGCAAGCCGGATTAATTCCTGGAGGATGGGAAGTACAGTGCCGCTTCTCTTGAAGGAGGGGTGTTATGTTGCCAGTTTTATAACTGCTTGTGTAAGCATGCCTTCTGGCAGACCAGTAATGGAGTGACATGTTGATGAAAGTTTTTTTTTGTTCAGGCTACCTTGCCTTGGGTAGGGAAATGGCTGATGTGTTAATAAATTAATAATTAAGTACTCTTACTGTACACCTATTATTGCACCGTACACACAATGTACAATTTTGTTATAATTATACATTATAAATTTAAGGAATCAAAAGTATAGTTTACCAAGTGGAAATTTGTTAAATTAGGACACATGTGAACTCTTGGGTATCTTTATGAGGGAACGTTTTGCCACACAGTGGCTAATCAGTCATACATAGGAGAACTGAAGAACAGGGAGGAGAATGAGGTAAATCAGTCCCTCAACCTTGTGTGATCGTGGTATCAGTCCCTTCATTCTTGAATAGAATACGGCCACCATCGATCAAGGGGTTGAGGGACCTGATACCTCATTCTCCTCCTGTTCTTCAAGTTTCTCTATGTTATGGACTGATGAAGCCACTGGGTGGCAAATCGTTTCCTCAATATGAATTACCCAAGAGTTGCACATGTTCTAATTTAACAACTTGTCGGTTCTGTGAACCATTCATCTACAATCACTGTCAGACACTGCAACTTCTTGGGAGCTTATTACTTGGACATTCCTTGCTTGCTAACCCTTGGGACGACCTACTTCCACATTGAACAAATGGGACCCCTCTACGACTGCTGCACCTCTCCTGCCATACGGTTTATAAGCTACTCTCCGCTCATCTGACGTTTTTATTCAAGATTGATGGGGACTGACCACATCGACTCAAGGTTGAGGACTGAATACTCATTCTCCTCCTGTTCTTCAAGTTTCTCATCATGTAGCGACTGTTGAAGCCACTGTGTGGCGAAACGTTTTCTCATAAAGATACCAAGAGTTGCACATGGTGTCTAATTTAAACAACTGTCGGTTCTCTTGAACCATTACATCTACAGTGAAATTTTGTCTATTATTATTTAAATCTCTTTATATTTACAGGTCTACTAGCACTGTTTAGGCTGACCAGTACAGATGCAGAGTGTGTTTCTTATTTCTGGAGTGGAGCTTTATCAAGTTCATATTCATACAACTCAGGTTTGTTATGACAGGTCTCTTTCTGCCATACCTGTAGGGCATTAACCTACAATTGTGAGAAAAAAGACATTTCGGTACAGTCAATGACACTTGTCTTCTTACTGGTAATCATTTAAAGTGTCCCGTGCTCAATTGCGTATGTGCTTCAGCACACACTGTGGTAGGGGGGTCGTTCCCTGGATGTAAGGTGGAAACTGCAGGACTGGTGTCCTTAAGACACCTGTTGGCCATGTTCACCTGTAGTTTAAAATAGGTAACTGGTGTTAGTCAATGGTGTGGGTCAATACTGGTACAAAAGAGACTAATATGCCCAAAATGCTCTGCCATAACAAGAGGCTTTCTATTATATATAGGAGTATGTCTGTGATGTTAGTATGGCTCCTGTATACCTTGTACATGTACTTCTTCTTCTTTCAAACACAACCGGCTGTATCCCACCAAGGCAGGGTGGCCCAAAAAGAAGTAGCAAGACGTACCTGAAATCTTGCATGTTTATGAGACAGAAAAAAGGACACCAGCAATCCTACCATCGTGTAAAACAATTACAGGCTTTCGTTTTACACTCGGCAGGACGGTTAGTACCTCCCTGGGCGGTTGCTGTCTACCAACTATTTCTAGTAGAAATAAAATTATCATTATTCATTCAACAGGTTTCTATGTATAGTATGACACTTGGTGCCACACTGGTAATCATGCATTCAAAAGTTGTCTTGCAAGTGAACAGACACCACAGTTTAAATGACTCTGAACTGCAACATCCCCACTACAGGCCCAGTAATTAGCCCAATCTGGCCTTAATCCACTACTGTCCCACTCACGGTTCACTGGAGCACACTGCAAGGAAACACAAAACTGCTTAACAAAACCTTAGCTTATGCAATGTTCCACTAACACAAATATTATGGACAATGAAACACGATATTACAAGGAAGGATCCAAATGAAGTAAGTAATTTTGGCCTTTCAGGGTTATCCTGGGTGATTTGAACATCTATAACTTGGTATGAGTAATTAGTATTATGGTTAAACTGTACCTAAATAAACTTACCTTCTCAAATGTTGTGGAAGAAAGTCTTTTTTCAGAAAGCTTTTACCTACTAGATCATTCAGCAGTCTTATCCTTAAACAAGGTACCATACATACATCATTCATATTAACACTCAAACCTGTAAACAATTAAAGTATATGCACATAAAAACTCCCACCTTCAAAAATAAAAATGTTTACACTAGCAAGTTTCATAATAACAATTACTGTAAATACACCATTACTACACCACACAAGTAGCTTTTCTGTTTATTTATAAAAATCACATCTTAGGCAAATGATCTCAGTGCTGGAACACTGTAATTTAGCTATTATAGCCATCTTACTTGAGGCTTATCTGCATGTTTTTGTAATGGCTTCTTAGATGATCCCACGATTCCTTACAGTGACCTCTATCTTGGCAATGTTATTAGTCATTCTCGAAGCCTACCTTCGAGCACGGGTTGATGAGCCAATCTACAGGAAAAAATGTAAGCAGTTAATTTTGCATTAGATTATCTAAGGACAGTGTTCAGTGGTTCCCAACCTTCTCTGCATTCTTGCCCACCTTGGACACTTCAAAAAATCTCTGTCCCCAGATATAAAATTAAATTTCAATGTTGAATCAGTCACTTCTTTATCCAATACTCTATTTGTACCTCAGCTACCCAAAAAGTAGTAAGGGGGGACTCTTTTAATGTGCCAACACTTCAGAATCGGGGATTGGTTCCTTGACTGAACCTTGTTGTGGATGGCTGGGCAGCCATGCATTAATATGCCCATATGGAAAGCATGGACAACACCAAGATTTGCAAGATCAAATCTGAGTGGGTAACTGTGATTGGAAATTATTGAGTATCACCTTGCAGGAAAATGTAAAATCTCATGGCCAGGACGTGTAATCTCGTGCTCAAACAGTCGACAAGGAGAACTGAACAAATTATACAGTGTTTTAAGGTGCAATAAAAGGCAACTAAAATGTTAGTTAGCAAGTGGCTAGTGAATCCTTTCACCAGATATATTACTACATGTAAAAAGAAGAAAAACTTTTGTTTTTCTTTTTTTAACCCTCCTCGGGGGAAGCGCTTTTTTAAAAAATCTATAATTATAAACAAAAAATAATAAAAAACTCTTTAGTTTTTTTAAATCTCTCCAAACTAAAAAAAATTTGACCTTTATCCCGGCAAAGTATGTTTCGGGCCTATCTCAACTTTCCCTCCACAACCTCACTTTCGTTTTTCCCCAAATCATATTGAAAAATTTGCATTTATTTGCCCCATAAAAAATGGGTAAAAGGAAACCTACTTCCCTAAGGGTACTGAAAAAAAAAGGGCCTTACTCAAAAAAATAATTTAAAAATAATAACTTTAAGGTAAAATAACCAGACTTAATCCATTTACCCTTTTTTTTCCCTAACAAAGGATAAAGTAGGAAAAAGGGCATGAAAAAGCAGGTTAAAAGGGCCAAATTTTTCGGGGACAAAAACCCACAAAAACTAAAAACTTATGGCCCAGATAAAAAAAAATGGTAGCCTTTTCACTTATTAACCAAAAGCACACATTATCTTTAATTTGAACATGAAGGGGAAAAACATAACCATTAAGAAGTCCGGTGAATAAAAATTTGTTTAAAAAGGAAGCAGAAAAAAGCTCCCAAATTTTAATAAAAACTGACAAATATGGAGACACGGGAGGATGTGTAGGGGGGCTAACAAGAAGGGGGAAGGAAGCATTCGTAAATGCTTAAAAGATTAAAATGTTAACCAAAGGGGCAACTTAAAAAAAATATAATTTTAAAAAAAAAAAGGTTTCTTATCATTCCATTCCAGCTTTTGGTAAAAAAAAAATTAAACTAAAAACCCAATTAATAAAAAACTGTTTTTGAGGGGTATTGAAAATGGAAAAGGATAAAAAAAAAATGACCAAACGACCAAAACAGAAAATTTTTCTTCCTAAGAAAAACTATGAAAATTTCACTTACCCAGAAAAATGAAAAAAGGGTTGATTTTCCAAAAAACAAAAAATTTCCCTAACCGGGTATGAGGTTTTGAATCGGGAAGAAGTCGTGACCTGCTTATGTTTATTACTTTTAATAATAAACAACGAAAGGGTTTTTCCCAAAAACATAAAACCAAAGTTTAAAACTATTGGGTGGGTTTTTAAATTCCGGTAAGGATCATCCTCATTAGCAGAAATCGTTTACCGAAGGGGCTTAGGCCCCTATCTTTTTAAAGGAAAGGTGTTTTATTTTGATATATTAAGACACAAAAAAATTTAAAACTAAAATTTTTAATGAGGGCACTATTGGGGCTTTTTACATCAGGGCCTTTAACCTTTGACCTTTTTTTGGTTTAAAATATATCTTTACCCCCCATGTTTCACACATATATCCAAAATTTTTAGGGTTAAACAAAAAAAAAAGCGGTAGGCCCCCTTTAAGAATTTTTTTGGGTCATGTGAAATAAAAAAAATCCGAACAACAGTTCATAAGAGAAAAGAAAAACCTCCCTTTTTTTGGAAAAATGCCAACATTTAGTTTACTTTTTTAGTTTTTAACGTTGTATCTCTTTTTAGGGTTAAAATAAAAGAGGGAAAAATTTACAAAATAAAATGTTTTATTGTTTCACGATGAAAAGACCTAAAATTAGCAAAGGTAAATGTTTCTATTTTTTGTTAGGAGAAGCAATCACCCCCCCCAATAAGTCAATTTAAATTCTTTTTAAAAGTGCACTATTTTATTTTATCCCCATTTTAAAAAATTTGCGTTTTTTTTAAAAAAAAAATTTGATTTTTGAAATAAAAAATCAAAAAAAAAATTCAGGGGCCCCCCAAAGGAAAACCTGGGGGGCCAAATTTTAGGAATGGGTTGGTGTTTTCCCCATAAAAATAATAAAAAAAATCCGGAAAAAAAAAGAAAAAAAAATTTTTAACAGAAAAACATTTTTAAAAAAGAGAAGGATTTCATAAATTTTAAAGGTAGTCATGCCCAAATATTTGTGAGGGAAACTATTAAAAAGAAAAAAAAAGATTTTTTTTTGGGGAAGATGAAAGACGATAAATGGTCCTGGGGATTTCCTTTTCCTCCGAGTACTTAGGTCCTTTTGGATTTTCTTTCCAAGGGGGGGGTATTTTTTTAATAAAATTTCCCCTTGGGGTATCTTAAAGCCCCCAGAAATTTTTTGAAATAAAATTTGGATTAGAAGGACATGGAAGGGTATTGTTTGGGAAATGGGTTGGTTTGGGGGAATTACCTGTTGGGGTTTTGGGCGGGAAAATTTTGGGGTTTTCAAATTTTTTTAACAGGGGGGGAGGGTTTTTGGGGTGGGATTGCCATGACTTTTTCGGGTCATTAAAAGGGAAGGTAAATTTTTTTATTGAAGTGGGGACGGGCCAGGGGGGCGGGGTCCTTTTCCTCCTTTCTTATTTTTCTTTTTTCAACAGGCCTTATCCCCCTGTTATGCCACACTTTCTTAAATCTCTCAAACCAAACCCTTTGCTGGCTTTAAATTCACCAAATATGAGCACTAGTTCCGGGCATTTTTCCCTTTTCCCTGGGTTTAGTCGGGTGGGGTTGCACCTGGGAAAAAGTTTAAGGGCCCCCCAAATGGAAAAAATTAGACGTCTTCGATGACACGACTTTTTTGGGGTTACCCTGGTGGAAATCTCTGGGGTTAATTGTTTCTGGTATTCTAAATAGCCCACCAACAACTGCTACAGCAGCACAGCGCAGTGACAGTGCACAGCAGCAGCAACAAGCTAAAAGCAGCGCAGCATCTACAGCGCAGAGCTGTACCCCCAATAGAGCATGGTGTTGGGTTTATTATACAACCTGGCCACCGGGAGACCGCACTCCATTTTCTATTTTATAAATGTCTTTTCTTCATCCTAGTAATTCTCACCCTTTTTTGCTGTGGGGTTTGACACTAAAGCTTTCTTGGGGCCCCATGGTCACTTATTTTGCAGATAAAAACACCAAAAACCGTAATAAACGAAAGTTCCGATTGTATTTTGGGATGTTACCGCAGGCTGGCGATAAACAATCCACCGGCGGCCGTGAGGCGGCTAAGTGCGCACATTGGCGCGTCTGGGGCGAAGAGCGGTGAGGGGTTTTTTTGGCGGTATGCGAGGCAAAATTTTTTTGCGAAAAAGGAGCGGTATGGGTTTGAAGTTATGTGATGCGTAGGATGCGGGGTCCCCTGAAATATAAAGGGGGGCCAAAGGATGTGATAAAATAGGGGAAATGCTTTTTTAGTCCAAGAATGTCTACATGTTTATTCGGGCCCCTTTTTGAAATTGGCATTTTTTTTAATTTGCATAAAATTTGGCCAATTGCAATTTCTGACCACTTTATGGGTAGTTCAAATGGGAAAATTTGGCGTTTTTTTTGTACTCATCTGATGAAAAAATGGAGTTAAAAAAATACTATGAGTTTGGTCAACTAACAACGAAGGGCCCAAAAAAGGGCTCAAAGTCAGGAAATCGCCGTGCGTTATGTCGCGAGATCGCTAACTTCGCAGGGCGTAAAATTCGTATTTTTTTCGCCCAAATTTTCTACTTTTGGCATCATTACCATCGGAAAAAGATTCTCTACATTTTTAAAAAAATAATTTTTTTTTCCAAAAATTTTGCAACATAGAATAAAAATTTCAAAAGGGGCTTGCGACAGTAAGGGGAAAAAGTTTAAGATATTATTGTGGGTAGGGTGGGGTGGCCTGGGGCTACCAACCTGCCACCCTAACTTCTTACAATAAAATTTTCCTTCTCACCCTACAAAACCCTTTGACTGTCGGGTCGTATAATACGCTTACGAGGTACCTGTTTGACGTATAATACTCATAAATTTAGCAGTTTCAAATCAACGGGAAAAAGCGGTGGCCCACATGTGAGAGAAGGGGGTCTGTGTGGTCAGGTCACCAAAAAAAAAAATCCGGGGCCCGCAGTGAAATGGGAAAAAAAAAAAATCTGCCCTTTTTTTTAAATTTAAAAAAGCCGCCTTTTTGGGGGTCTATTTTCGTATAGATTTATGGTTGTTTTCTCTTTCTTGGTCTATTTGAAGAAAAAAAACATATTATAGAATAGAGGTATTTTGACTGATTTTCAAAAAAAAAACCCTTGGAAATGGAGTCAAAGTAGGGGAAATTTTTAATTTTTTTCCCCGATGTTCAAAAGTAAGCAATGATATCATTGTCCAAAAAAAGCCCAACAACCATTAAAATATGCAGTCAGAAGGGGTTGATGTTATTTAACAATTATTACAGTATTGCAGTAGTTGCAAAATAGAAATCTTATTTTTTGTTTAAATAAAAATTCAAAATAGAAAAAGAGAAATCACAGGGGCCTGGAACTGACTGATGAACAAAGAAACTGTTTTTTTTAGGCCAGAAATGTCTGAAAATGTTCATTCTAAACCTTATTTTAAAATTGTCTATTTTTTAATTTTCGTAAATTTGGGCCAAATTCAAATTTCTGACCCTTTATTGGGGGTGTTAAAATAGGAAAAGGCTTTTCTGCGGTATGCGGGAAAAAAATTTGCGAAAAAAAAGCGGCTTTATGGGGATTGAACGTTATGTGAGCTACGGTTGGGGGGGGTCCCTTAATATAAGGGGGGCCCTAGAATTGAAATGAATAGAGGTAGCATTTTGTGCAAGAATTCTACACTGTTTATTGGACCCATTTTAAAATTGGCATTTTTTTTTAATTTGCGAAATTGGGCCCAAATTCCCAAATTTCTGCCCACTTTATTGGGTAGTTAAAAATCGAAAATGGGGTTTTTTTGATCATCTGATAAAAAAAAATGGATTCTAAAGAAAAAGTATGAGTTTGGTAAAATGGAACAAGGGAAATTTGGGCCCAAAAAAACGGGGCTCAAAGTCATTGGGGGGAAACGCCGTGCATATGTCGCTGAATCGTAACTTGGGAGAGCGTAATTTCCGCATTTTTCCAAAAATTTTGGGTTTTTTGGTTCATTACAATCAGGAAAAGATTCTCTATCATTTCAAAGAATTTTTTTTTTTTTTTTAAAATTTTGCCCCCAGGAGACACTTAGGTTTGGGGGGTTTGCGACAGTCAAGGGGGTTAAGACTACAAGCATTTTGAGGAAAGAAATTAAATAAAGTTAGTGTAAACTTATCTGACATTTATAACTGGAAAAAATGGCATTCTGTTTCCCCCTGTGATGTCCACTTTCGGCGTAGCCTGGAACCAAACCTGCCAAAAAGGGGGCCCTACTGAAGGCTTCCGCTTTACACTCACTTGGCAGGATGGTATCCCCCTGGGGGGGTGCTGTCTACCAAACCTACTCCAAAATAATGTTTTTTATATCAATAAAAAATTTTAGGCACAAAAGAAACCACTAAAAATTCAGCAAAGAATTCTTAAATTTTTCATTTTAACAATGAGTGAAGACTGACTTTTTTGTATTTTAACTTTCCACCTGTCAATTTAAAGTAGTCTTAATTTTGGGTTAAGTCTGCCCAAAAAGCCTGGGATATAGTGGTTTTCTTGCTCCATTCATACTGCATGAAACACAAATTGTAACCTTAACAAAGAAAAAATATTTTTTTTTATTTTTTTTTTTGGGGTGTGAAGAAGCTTTTCCCAGCATAATTATTATTATATTCATGGAATGCAAAACCCCAGGTTCTTAAAGGGAACATGCAGAGGTGAAAAAGTTTTCAGAACAGAAGGGTGGGGGTTTTAAAGGGGAGGACAAACAAAAGGGAAAGGGGGAAAAAGGGGGAAATCATTTAAAAAAATTTCTGCAAAAAAGGTGGAAGTCTCGGGCAATCCCCGAAAGGCAACCATTCGTCATCAGAAATGTCAAATAAAATTTTTCTGAGAAAGAAAAAAAAAATCCCCCTGTTTGTTATTCCCTTTCCCTTTCCAAGTCTAGTTAAAAGTCCAAGTTTTAATCGGGGGAAGTTCAATATGGACGCAGCAAAAAAATTTTTTCTTCCGCCCCAAGAGGAAGGTAGGGTTGAAAAATGGGGCTTCTTGAATCGTGCTTCTCTTAGGTTTGGGAAACATTGTGTAAATAATTTCTGCAAATAAGAAAATAAGTTTTCAGCCCAAAACACTATGTCTTTTTTTGTTCGGGGGTATCCCTGAAAGGGGTTTCGGGGGTCAACGCCTCCTTTTTGGTCATGACCGGGCCTCGGGGTGGTCGGGGCCCTACAAGTGGGTGTTTGCGGCTACACATAGATGATATAACCCCACAGTTTGGCTGGTCATGTACTGACTTTAGGTACCTGTCCAGTGCCTTTTTTCGAGACAGCCAGGGTTTTTTATTCAGCCCGGATTCATGCCCAAATAGAAAAAAAATGGGCCTAATTATTATTCAAAGTCTAAAATAAACTTAAAATTTGGGTTTGAAAGACCTTAAGCAAACACATGACTTTTTTATTAGAAAACGTTTCAGTCCTGGGCCCTTGATCACTTCTAACATCAAGGAGAAAGACTTATATTTGGCGGAGAGTGAGATGGAGTGACGCACTGAGGGGAATGTCAGTTGGGATGGGGACGGGAGACAATGAAATCATGTGATCCTGGTTTTGGGTTGGGTGTTTAAAGTATCATTATGCCAATTTTTTTGAAATTTTGTAGTTCATGTTGCGTTCTACAGTTTTGGGCGGCATTAGTGAGGCTTCAGGCACCATCGGCGTCTGAATTTGGGTTTCTGTGAAAATGGTTGTGCCTCTTTCCTTCATCAAATCCCCCGTGGGGGTCTCGTGGAGCCGGGTACCTTACTCGTCTCTGTTAGGGGGCATTTTGATGCTCTTCAGGCGGCCCAAAGATCTCTGCCTGTCTCGCCTACTATTTCTTGGACAGAACCCACGGGATAGTGAACCCTCTGTATTCGAGGACACACTCTAAAGAAGGGCGAGGATGTTTTGTTGGAAGGTTCATCTGAAGTGGGGTAAAAGGGCTTTTGGCAAACAGTGACGCAGATGATGGTGAATGTGCTTCCCTTTTTTGTGGTGAGTCACCACTCCCTTTGATGAGAATGGGGGGTGTATTAAACAAGAAAATATAGTCCAATTATTAACAATTCCTTCATTAACGGAATACCGGGAAATTGATTCATTTTTTAGCGGGAACATCATAAATAACTACAGTATTTGTTAATTGGAACAGAAATGAACCTAGTTTGAAAATGCTCCTGGAGTTTACCCACCAAGTGTAAAGTCATGAAGTTTAGTAAAGGGACAAAAAAAGACCACAGATGGAGGGGTGGGTGCCTGGTGAAAAAGTTCTCACTTCATGGGGTGGGGGTCGGGTTTGACCCCCCGGCAAGGGTTAAACATTGGGTGATTTCCTTACCGGTTGTTTGTTCCCCTCAGAAAAATGGGTCCCTGGGCTTAGTCAACTGTAGGGGTTGGACCTGGGAAAAACGACCTAATTTCCCGAAATGCTCGATAACAAGGGGCTTTCATATAGAGTATTTTCATTGATTCAGCTGGGCCTGCATATTTGTACATGTATTTAGGGGACCTAAAGCAAAAGTAGGAAAGCTTTGGAGGGTGGGGTAGGAAAGTTTGGGTCCGGGTAAATGAAAAGGGGGCATTTGTTAAAATTTGATAGAAAGGGCTTGGTTATAGGTAACACATTTTTTAAGAAAAAGATGGTAAAGAAGTATACAAGTAAAAATTAGGGCATAAGATAGTGTTTGGGGGATAGAATGGTAAATAAAATACGAGGGGTAGATTCAGGTGTATTGTTTATGAGGGGCCACAGCATATCAGATCACTTTTAGTGTAGGTCAGTGAGAGAAAAGGTAGAGGAAACAGGAAAGGGGAAGCGAAGAAAGAGAGAGGTGAAGGTTTTAAAAAAAGGAGGGGGCGTTAGGGAAAATATAAACACTTTTGGGAGGACTGGGCTAGTGAAGAAAGGCAATGGGTTTTTTTGATTAGGGGGGAAAATTTTAAGAAATATGTTAGGGGTTTTCACAAAAGTTGTGGTTCGGGAAAGTGGATGTGGGAGAAAGAAGAGCTACTGGTGGAATGATGAGTAGAGAGAAGAAAGAGAAAAAAAAAGCATATGGGATTTTTACAAATTTAAAGGATGCAAGGGGGTGGAGTAAAGGAAAAGAAAAAAAAAAGTTAAGAGAGTGGTGAAGAATGTAAAAAAGGCAAATAGAGAAGGGGGAAAATTTTTATCAATTTTTTTTAACTGACTCCTAAAGACATGCCCGGGCAAACTGCCACAAGACATCAAAAAGAAACCCTACGGACTACATAACAAGACAGCATAAACAACTTTATAGCGCTAAAAACCCAAAAATTTGGAAAAATGAGCTTAAAACATAAAGATTGAATAAAAGTAAAAAATAATTTTAAAAGAAACCCAAACCTCTAAAACAAACTTGCCTCAAAAAAAATAAACAGACACACAAAGAGATGAAAAAACCCTGGCAAAAACCCCCAAGCATCCTCAAATCCATAACACAAAGCACAAAATAAAAAACAGTATAAAAAGGTCAAATAATAGAAACAGTCAAACGTTACTCGTCAGACTTACCAGCCTGTTTAAGAAGACAAAAAAATTTGTTTTATGAAAATAGATTATAACATCAAAGGAATGAAAAATCAGGAAAACTCTATCTGCAATTTCTTGGGGAAAAAAAAAAGTTATCCAAAAACAAAACAATCAAACTAAAAAATCAGATGAACCCCACCAACCCACTAAACAGCAAAAGAACAACGGTTTCTTCTCCCCCTAGGGAAAAAACTACGAAGCAAGCTAAAACACCCCTCCATCAGACTCCTTTTAAAATACTACCCCAATTTCGCTATTCCCAGCTCAACCAACCCCAAGAATTTACCTATCAAAGCACCCTTTAAAAAAAAAGCAGGGGAACAAAAAACCCTTTCCTGCTTTTTTGCACAAAAAAAACATCTCTATTGTACCAATTTTTGCAAAGCTCTTTAACAAAAACCATTGAATCAGCACCTTCCCAAAAAACCTCAAAATAGCAGGTCATCCCCATTACAAAGGAGGGGACCAAACTGACTTGAATAAATATAGACCAATATCTAACTTTTCCACTGCTCCTTTAAAAACTTTGAAAAATTTTAAATTTATAGACGATCTATTCCCACCCTTTTTTCACACAAAAATTAAACCTTGTCAGATTGGGTTTTAGGATAAAAAGCACAATGATGCTATCATACACTGCTAGAAATAATATAACCGCACTCGAAAAGAAAGAAGTCCCATGGGCATTTTCATTGATTTTTGTAAAGCTTTCGATACAGTCAACCTGAAATGCTGACTCCAAATTAATGCACTAAAGGGATCGAACCCCTCCCCCAACACCTAAAATCATACCTTAGTAACAGAACCATATGTGTATGAAATGATGCAAACTTTCCACCAACCCAACACAGTAGGAGCCCACAAGGAAGCGCCTTGGACCACTCCCCCCTTTTTTCATCTACACAATGATCACCGAATGCATCAAGTCTCAAACCCTATTATTTGCGATGACGCTACATATGTTTTTTCCCACCCAAACACAGTAACTAGCAAACACAGTCAATGCGAATTTTCGGAAAACTGCCTGGATGATGCTAAAAAAACTTTCCCGAATACCTAAAACCAAATTTCATTCAGTTTGGAAACAAAGCGAAAGATCCGATTTAAATAACGATAAATGGATCATTGCCACAAGACTCACAGAAGGAAAAATTCCTGGATCCACCTTGACAGTAGCCTTAAATTTCCCGGCACACAAAACAACAAATCACCAAGAAAATCTCCAAAAAATGTAGGGAAACTACAAAGAAAGGGACTATTTCCACAATCAGCTCTCCTGGCACTGTACCTACCTAGTACCCCCTTTTTTACTATGGAATTTGTGCATGGGGATCAAAAATCCCAAACACCCAAAACCCCTCATAACCCCGCAAAAGGGGAGCATAAGAATGAAACGAATTCTCACTCCCCCCCCGCTACCCACCCAAATTTTTTAAAGGTCTGAATCTGCTACCTTTAAAAACACCTACTTTTTTCATTTCCATACATCCAGAACAAACACGTAAATATAAACCCTCCACTCAAACTTCCCACCAAATTAAACGGACAATGCCACAAAAACAAGACCGATCTCTTTTTATATACCCGTGTCCATATCACACTATGTAAAAACCCATGCACATAAAGGGCCCCCAAAAAAGGAATTCAATTTCTAGAATTATTAAAGTAACCCAGTCTAAAATCAGTTTAAGACCTTTCAAAAAAACCCCTTTAACCCTTTTTACTGTTTCCGACGTTAAAAAACGTCTTACACCAATTTTCTGACTATTATACGCACAAATTCTACGGCTTCAAACACGCCAAAGGGGGGTAGGGCCCACACGGGAGAGATGGGTCTCAGTGGTCGGGGTGCACCCTGGAAAAAAATCGGGACCTAGCGGGCATTGGGGAACGCCATGTTGTCATCCAATTTACCATGCCCTCGTAAGAAGTTCCTCACTCCCGGCGGATTGGAGGGTTTTTTTTCCCAAAAAGATAGCTCAACAGCGATGAAAATGTCAGTGACGTGAAAATTCCAAGGGGTTTTTAAGTGAGTGTTACCGAAAAAAGTGCCAGGATAAGTAAATAGGACGAAAACCCAGATGCCCACAACCTTCGACCCCCTGGTGCGTGCCGGCTTTTTCAGTTCACGTTCGCCTTACCGGACGAAAGAGGGAAAATATTTTGGCGGTACAAACCCCGATGATACGTGAATTTGTGATTTTAATACGAAAGCAGTTCAGTGCGTGAGAGTGAATATTTCCCCCGTGAAGCGCCGTAGACGGTAGCTGCGGTCTGGGATTTTTTTTCAATGTTTTCCAAGGGGAAGGAGAAAAAATCTGGGAGCACATCCCCTGGCCCACACCACGCCTGATAGTGAAGATCATATTGTACGATGGGTGAAAAAGTGAGGGAGGAGGCAGTGGTGGTGATAGTGAGGGTGGCACGGCCCCTTGGCACCATCACCGGGGCCCCGTACTAGCCACGCGGGTGATCAGCAGAAAAACCCGCCCACCCACCCCACACTGCCCCAACCTGCACCACCCCAAACCCGCACACCCCAACCACAGTACAATACCAGACCCCCCCAGCAGACCGCATCTGGGATTGGGAGGACGGTGAGAGTTTTTTCCCAGTCCCATGACTTTGATGAAACACAAAATGGAATAAAGCCATTTGTCCACCGGGAACAAACCAGTGAACTGGACTGCTTTGAGTTTTTTTTTCGATAACCCTGATGGACATCATGTCAGGGAAACAAATACCTGGAAACCCCCCCCAAATTTTAAAACCCAAAGGGGTCCCCCGAATGGAAAAAACGAAAGAATTTTTTTCCCCTAAGAAAAATGGAAAAAATTAAATCCGGCAAGAAGCCCAAAAAGTTTTTTGGGAAAAAAAAATTTTTTTTTACCCTAAAAGTTTTAATTTTAAAAAAAACCCGAAAAAGGCGACAATTACGAAATTTTTATTGAAATTGGTGATGATTTTATAGGGGGGAAACATTATTTCTTATTTTTTTAAAGGGAACCCCTTTCCATAGGAAACTTGGATAAAAGCCTTTTCTGGGGTTATTCCCTTCTTTTTAATATAGGACCCCTTCAGAGTATACCCCTTTGAAAAAATTTCCATAAGTTGTACCCCCTTTTTTTGAACCCCAAAATGGGCCATAACTTGTAAAATTTAAAATATCACAAGCACGGCTTGCAATTTTTAGGGTGTTTTCATCTATAAAATTTGCAAATTCAAACCACTCGCAAATTTTTTAACCCTTTGAAGTGGCACAAAGGATTCCACAACTGGCGGCTTTCCAGGGTTAGCCCCAAACCCTTTTAAAACTTTTTTTAAACCTACTAAAACTCACCCTTTTACCCCAGGGTTGGGGCTAGAATTTTTTCCTTGGGGCCCATGGTCCTTTTTTTCCAGAAACACCAAACCAAAACAGTAAAAACAAAACCAAATTTTGTTTATTTTCCCGCGAGGGGGGTTGGGAAACAAGGGACCCGCAATGGAGGGCACAGGGCGCCTCGGAGAAAACGGTATCTTTTTAATCTTCGGGGCAAAAATTTTCAAAAAAAAATGTTAATGCAAAAAAACGCACGAAGCCCCCGTTATGGGGGGAGTCTCTGATTACCCATGGCAAAACTTTCCACAAAAAGGCTCACAAAGGGGAAGGGTTGGGGGAAATGTACCTGTTTTTTGACACAATTCTTTTGAATGTTATAAACAAAATACCAATATGGAAAAGTTTGTTTCCCCCCGTTTTGGTGAAATAAGGGGGTAAATTTTTGAAAATGACTATGTTCACCCGACAAAACCGGGAAAAAAAAATTAAAAAAGAAAATTGTTTTTACTAAACAAAATTTAGTATTTTTTTTTTCCCCCTTTAAATTTTTTGATTTTATTTTTTAAAAAATTTTAAAAATTCCCGGAAAAACCTTTTTATAAATATTTTCTTTTTAAATTTTTTTTTAAAATTGGACACCCAAAACAAAAATCCAAAATTGGGTATTTCCTTATTTTTTAAAAAATATGGCCAAATTTGGGGGCTTGTTTTTACGAAAAGGGAACCAACCCCCCCCTCTATTTCTTGGAAGTAAATTGACAATTTGGGAAAAACTGGGAAAATCCAAACAAAAAAATTTTTTGATTGGCACCGAGAGGTGGGGGGGGCCAACCGTCCAAGACCCTCATGGGATTTCTCTACAAACTATTTCCCATTGTTACATCATTTCAACAAACAAATGAAACCCATCAGGACAAAGAAAAATGAACCCCTTTTCAAAGCTGAGTTTTTGGCTAACCCAATATCATTATAAAAATGTACGCAAATGGGTTTGCAGAAAATTGTAAAACCCAAAATTTATAAATGGAACAAAATTTTTTTCCATCTTGTTGAATCCTTGCTAAAGTTTAAAAAAATTAAAGTTGGCCCAAAAAAAAAAAAAATTGGGGGAATTTTTCCTTCAAAATCAGACAAAATAAATTCCAAGACCCAAGGAGAACCTGAAAAACCAGCGACAGAGTCATTTCCTTGGGGGGCATAAAAATTTAAAATAAAAAAATGCCGGAGGGGTTGGCATCCCAAAACCCCCAACCCCGAGAGACATTGTTTTTTGTTAGGGGTTGCCCCTCTGCTTACCCAAAGTTTTTTCAAAGAGTACAAATACATTTAAACTGGTTATTTTTGAACAAGATTTTTTAAAAAAAAAAACATTTTTTTTATTTTTTTGTTTGTGTAAACAAAGTTTTTAAAACAAAAATAGGTAAATTATTCGGGTATGGTGTAATAAAAATGGGTAAAATTGAAAATGCACTTACTTAACTCACGGGCCACTAAGTTTCCCCCGAAAAAAAAAAAAATAAAAATCAAAAATTTAAAAATTTGGTTTAAATGAAAGGGGGGGCGAAGTCCCCCTTTTTTCCGTAGGTCAATTCTGGCAAACTTGCCCTTATACTGAATTTTATGGGAAAAATTTTTTTTTTTAGGGTTTAAAACATAGAAAAATTTACCTAAACATTTTTAAAAAAAAAAAATAATTTTTTTTTTTTTTCAAAATTTTGGCAATAAATGAGTTTTTGAGAGGGGGCCCTGAAACACAAAGGAACACCCAAACAAATGTAAATATTCAAACCAATTCCCAGCAAAATCATAATTAAAATATTTGCCCTTTTACCATTTTTACAGGAAAATTGACCTTTGGGTTTTTACAATAAATTTTTAGACTAATAAAAACCTTTGATACAAATTTAAAACACAAATTTAATATCCCCACTGTTCAATATTGAAAATAATTTTTGTCCAAAGGGTAAATATGAAAAATCCTTATAATTTAATATTTAACCCAATAATGGGTTAAGTGGATAAGCCTAGAAAAAATCTCTTTTGCTGGGGAATACTTTGTTATTAAATTAATTTACGTTTTTGAAAACAAAAATAAATAAAGTAAAAGGTTTAAATTAGGATCCCCAAATCAAGTTTTAAAAGAATTATCACCTACACATAAATGTGTTTAGAGAAACCAGGTTTTTTCCAAAAAAGCAGACAGAGGACTTTTTTCCTTGGGGGGCCTTTTTAATAAAAAAAAATAAATAAAAATTTTTTTCCTGTTTTTAGGGGTTTAACGACAACCAAGGACGGTCAGTTCCCCCCCTTAATTTTGGTTAGGAGGTTTGCACTCCATGCCAGTTTTTGGGGGTTGGGTAGAAGTACAACTTCATTAAATGGTTTTTAAGAAAAAAGGGCATTTTCAAAAAAAAAAAATAAATGGTTTTTATTTTTTTGGTAGTTCTTCAAATTTCCAGGTCAAACAAATCAAAAAAAAAAAAAAAATATTTAAAACAAAGCAAAGAAGGGAAAGTGAAATGAATTGAAAAAAATATTGGGAATTTGTCCAAAATGTACAGCTTTTTTTCCCACTTTAAAATTTACGCCCGCAAAAGTACAAAATTTTTAATATTTTTTATACATTTCTATGAGGAAAAGAAAAATTCCGAAATTTTACTTTACTTGCTGGTTTAGTTTTGTTCCCCATTTCAAAAAAAAATCCTTGTCCAGAAAAAACAGAAATTTTTGGGGAAAATTTTAAAAAATTTGTAATAGGAAGTTCAACCCCCTCAGCCCACAATTTACTCACTAGAATTTCTTTAGCGGGAACTTAAAATTTGTAAAAAAATAATTTAAAATTAAAATTCTTAGGGTTGGGTTTTTTACGATTTGGAAAATAAAATTGGTCTTTTAGGGATTTCAATCCCTTTTCATGAAAACCACAAATACTAAATTTTGTAATTCCCAAATTTAAAAATTGCAAAAACCAAACAACATAAAAATACAAAAAAAGAGGCGCCCCTTTTTAACCAACAGCAAAGTAAAAATTCGCATTGTGCAATTAAAAATGTTTAACACTGCCAATGGCCAAGGTCAAAACCAAAACAGAAATGTAAGACCCCCAAAAAAAACCCCGGGGAAAGTTTTGGGAAAACCCAAAGGTAGATAAAAATTAAATTTCTTAAGTTTTAAATTTTCCCCTCGTAGCCTCCCAAGATATACAAATTGACACTTACCTCGGAAATAATTAAATGAACCCCAAAACCCAAATCAAATTTGATTTACCAAATGAAATAAAACCCTAAAAATAAATTCAAGTTTGGGGTTTTTCTTTGGTAATTTTACTTTGGGTTTTTTAAAAAATTTCAGGAGGAAACTTCTAAAGACTTTAAAAACCTTGAAAAAGTTTTGAAAACAAAAGCATTTTTGCAATATATACTTTTAAAATTTAGAAAAAATTTTTAAAAAAACCCCCAAAGGATGGTGCTTAAGAAAAGTTTGTTTCGAATTTTTAAAAAATTAGCCCCCAGGATAAAAGAAAAAATTCCTGGGGGCCGTGGTTTTTTTCCTTGGGGGCCTAAAATTTGTCCCCAGGGTCATTTCCAACCGTAAATAAACCCCACCCAAAATTCTCAGGGAACAACAAAGGTGTAAAGGAAAGGGAAAAGTTTCTTCCCCACCGGGAAAACAACCGGCCCCTGTGTGGAAGCAGAGCTTTCACCGGCCTGGGGCCATTTTGTTGTTTTTTTAAGGGGAATAGCTTAACAAACCTTTTTAAAATAAAAATGGCATAAAAAAACCGTTTTAAAAAAAAGGTTCCCCAAAAATCGAAAGAATTATTAAAACGGGTAAAAATTTAACCTTTGGGTGGGGCCCCGGGCTTGTTCTCAGGGGGCGCCTTTCAAAAAAAAAAAAATAATTTTTTCTTAAAAAGTGAGAATTTTTTGATATAAGGCAGAAAATATGAATTTTAGGAAAATTCGGAAATATGTCCCCCGAAGTTAGGTTCAAATGTTTTCTTGGGTTTTGGGACTTGGCCCCTTTTTGGCCCCAACCAGGGACCTTAGTGACAAAAAAAACTTTATGAAACATTTTTTTTGAATAGTCGAAACCCCCCTTTACCCTTTCAACTTCCCAAAACAGTGGGCCCCAAAAAAGCTTTGCCAATTTAAAACCAAACAAAAAGCCCCAATTTCCAAAAGATCCAAATAAACAAAAAACACCCGGATAAATACCAAACCTCTGTTCATTAGTAGTTTTCCCCCCTTCCCTTTACATCCTTTCTTTCCCCCTTTTTTACTTCTGGATATGAACGAAATTTCAGGATGCATTCTTCTCCCTCAAGGGAGGTTCCTTAACCCTTTGACTGTTTCGGTCGAATGTTTACATCTTACAAGCCAATGTGTTTGACGTATATATACTCAAAAATTCTAGCAGCTTCAAATTAAGCAGGAGAAAGCTGGTAGGCCCATATGTGAGAGAATGGGTGTGTGTGGTCAGTGTACACTGTATAAAAAAAATCCTGCAGCACGCAGTGCATAATGAGAAAAAAAATTCTGACCGTGTTTTTGGATTAACCCTTTGACTGTTTACGACGTATAAATACGTCTCACGAGCCAATGTTTCTGACGTATTTATACGCACAAATTCTAGCAGCTTCAAATCAAGCGGGAAAGGCCTGGTAGGCCTACATGAGAGAGAATGGGTCTCAGTGGTCGGTGTGCACCCTGTGAAAAAAATCTGGGACCCAGCGGTGCATTGTGGGAACGCCATCTTGTTAGTCCATTTTCACCATGCCTCTCGGTAAGAAGTTCCTCACTCCTCGGCAGATTGGAGGTCTTTTGTTCCCAAGTGATAGCTCTAACAGCGATGAAAATGTCAGTGACAGTGAATTCCAGGGTTTTGAAGTGAGTGTTACTGGAAAAAGTGCCCAGGATAACGTAATTAGTGATGAAAACCCAGATGACCCACAACCTTCCACCTCTGGTGCTGGGCCGGCTTGTTCACGTTCACGTTCGCCTGTACCAGGACGAAAGAGGAAACTATTTGGTCGTGTACAACACCCAGATGATAGCAGTGAATGTAATAGTGATAGTGATTTCAAGGTCATTGAAAGCAGTTCTAGTGACAGTGAGGGTGAATATTCCCCAGTGAAGCGGCAGTATGTACGACGTAGCATGCGGTCTGGTAGTGTTCCATATGTTGTTCCAAGGGGAAGGAGAAACTCTGGGAGCACATCCCGTGGCCCTACACCACGACCTGATAGTGAAGATGACGATATTGTAACGATGGGTATGAATGATGTGAGTGAGGGAGCAGGCAGTGGTGGTGATAGTGAGGGTGGCATGGCCCATGTGGCACCATCAGTGGGCCACGCTACTACCTACGCTGCTGACTCTGCACAATAACCAGCCTCACCCGACCCCACACTCCCACAACATGCACTCCCACAACCTGCACAACCACAACCTGCACAACCACAACCTGCACAACCACAACCACGGTACAATATCCAGACCCCACCAGCAGACCGCATCTGGGATTGGCAGGATGGTGACGAGTTTGTTCCCAGTCCCCATGACTTTGATGAAACACAAAGTGGAATAAAGCCATCATGTCCACTTGGGAACAATGCCAGTGAACTGGACTGCTTTGAGTTATTCTTCGATGAACCCCTGATGGACATCATTGTCAGGGAAACAAACACATACTGTGATTACACCATGGCAAATACAATTCTCTCACCAAAATCACGGCTACACAAGTGGAAGGAGACAACTGTGGCAGAGATGTACCTGTTTTTTGCCACAATAATGCTTATGCCACATGTGTATAAGCACAACTGTCACCACATACTAGGCAACAGAACGCCTGATTTCAACTCCAGGTTTTAGTGACATTATAGGTGTCAATCGTTTCCTGATACTGTTACGTATGTTACACTTTTCAGACAAAACCAGGCCTGACAGAAGCGACAGGTTATATATACTGTGAGACCATGACTATCTTGGTGCCAACCAAGGTAACCGTATGTGTGGCTGTAGGTACTGTGAGACCATGACTATCTTGGTGCCAACCAAGGTAACCCTATGTGTGGCTGTAGCTACTGTGAGACCACGACTATCTTGGTGCCAACCAAGGTAACCCTGTGGGTGGCTGTAGGTACTGTGAGACCATGGGTATCTTGGTGCCAACCAAGGTAACCCTATGTGTGGCTGTAGGTACTGTGAGACCATGACTATCTTGGTGCCAACCAAGGTAACCCTATGTGTGGCTGTAGCTACTGTGAGACCACGACTATCTTGGTGCCAACCAAGGTAACCCTGTGGGTGGCTGTAGCTACTGTGAGACCACGGCTATCTCGGTGCCAAACCAAGGTAACCCTATGGGTGGCTGTAGCTACTGCGAGACCACTGCTATCTTGGTGCCAAGGGTCATAAGGAAAAGAAGGTACATTTTAGTCGCTCTGAGTGACCACTGCGAATCCTTGGGAATGCAAAATTTTGTGTTTAACCTAACAATTTCTTACACAATGCCTCGCCTGAAGAGACATTATTCACATACAATCAGCAAGAAGCTCGGGAAAAACAATTAGAAATTATGAAAAAGAGGTAGAGAAATGAAGAAGACAGCAGCAGAGAGTGAAGCAGCAGCAGAGTGCAGCAGCAGCAGAGTGAGGCAGCAACAGAGAGTGAGGCAGCAGCAGAGTGAGGCAGCAGCAGAGTGAGGCAGCAGCAGAGTGAGGCAGCAGTAGACAGTGAAGCAGCCCAGTGGCCTGGTGGCTAAAGCCCCCGCTTTGCACACGGAGGGCCGGGGTTCGATTCCCGGCGGGTGGAAACATGCTGACACGTTTCCTAACCCCTTTGTTGCCCTTTTTACCTAGCAGCAAACAGGTACCTGGGTGTTAGTCGACTGGTGTGGGTTGCATCCTGGGGGACAAGACTGAGGACCCCAATGGAAATAAGTTAGACAGTCCTCGATGATGCACTGACTTTCTTGGGTTATCCTGGGTGGCTAACCCTCCGGGGTTAAAAATCCAAACAAAATCTTATCTTCTTATCTTATCTTAGCAGAGTGAGGCAACAGCAGCAGAGTGAGGCAGCAGCAGAGTGAGGCAGCAGCAGAGAGTGAAGCAGCAGCAGAGTGAGGCAGCAGCAGCAGAGTGAGGCAGCAGCAGAGAGTGAGGCAGCAGCAGAGAGTGAAGCAGCAGCAGAGAGTGAAGCAGCAGCAGAGTGAGGCAGCAGCAGAGAGTGAAGCAGCAGCAGAGTGAGGCAGCAGCAGAGAGTGAGGCAGCAGCAGAGAGTGAAGCAGCAGCAGAGTGAGGCAGCAGCAGAGAGTGAGGCAGCAGCAAGAGTGAAGCAGCAGCAGAGTGAGGCAGCAGCAGAGTGAAGCAGCAGCAGAGTGAGGCAGCAGCAGAGAGTGAGGCAGCAGCAGAGAGTGAAGCAGCAGCAGAGTGAGGCAGCAGCAGAGAGTGAGGCAGCAGCAGAGAGTGAGGCAACAGCAGAGAGTGAAGCAGCAGCAGAGTGAGGCAGCAGCAGAGAGTGAGGCAGCAGCAGAGAGTGAGGCAGCAGCAGAGAGTGAAGCAGTAGCAGAGTGAGGCAGCAGCAGAGAGTGAAGCACAGCAGAGGGGAGGCGGCAGCAGCAGAGTGAGGCCCGGCAGCAGCAGAGAGTGAGGCAACAGCAGAGCGAGCAGCAGCAGTGTGGGGAAGCAGCAGCAGAGATGGGGGCAACAGCAGAGGGTGAAGCAGCAACAGAGCGAGGCAGCAGCAGAAAATGAGGCAGTAGCAGAGAGTGAGGCAGCTGAAAGCCACCACCACCACTGGCCGCCACCACCCCCCGTGGCCACAGTGATCACGTTTTAAAACCCATATATACACATCTGTCTTGACTACACCTGTGGATACATACATAACAGCCTCACCACTAATCACAGATAAATGCAAGCTAGGTGTGGGGTTATGGACAGGGAAGATACTAGAGTGGGAGAGTAAATGGTGGATGCTTTCTGCCACTGCCAGCGTTGCCATCACTTGCCACATTATGGCCTATTTTATTCATTCTAGAGTATATATCATGTTTCTATGTTGTTAATATTGTTTATTATGTCATATTAGATGAACTGTGATAAATAAATAACCCAAAGCATCATATTAAAGTACTATTTTGTCATGCCTCCTGACAGCAGAAATTCCCATGGAACGAATTAATGGCATTTCAATTAATTTAAATGAGAAAATTAAAACCAGCATATGAACAAATCAGGATAGGAACAAGGTCACTGAATGGATTAAAAATTTGTAAGCAGAGGTTCCATTGTAGTATATGGACAAAAATTTAAGATGATACAAAAAACAAATCATTTGAAAGCAAGACACACTTGGAACCACCTTCGACCAGACTTTTTGCTTTACAAGGGTCCCACACACCGTCACAACTCGGTGGGCTTCCTTCTATTGGCTTTGTTCAGACAAAGAGCTGTCCCTTTATGTCCTTTGTATGAACCTAAGGACAGACACTCCATCGTGCCCCTTAACCTTTCAGGGTCCAAGGCCAAAATCTGAAGTGGTGCTCCCGTGTCCAAGAAATTTTGAAAAAAAAAAAAAAAATTATTTTTTCTTACAGAATTAAAGAGTAAAATTTTTTTTGGTAAAGGGTAATAAAAAAAAAAAAATTCTGATCAGTACTTCCGAGAAAACAGTGCCGAAAGTTTACCCCCAAAAAACCGGGGGCGGGAACATCGAATTTCCACATTCACCCCATTTTCTTTTAATTTTAAAGTTTTTTTTTTTTTAGTTTTTTTCTTTTCTTTTCTAATTTTTTTCCCCTTTTTTACAAACCCTTTGGGGCCTGAAGACCAATACTGTATATAATGTAAAAATAAACCACTATATGCATTTTCTTGTCCCAAACGTGCAGCGGCCTCTTGTGCTCCGGGTTTTTTCGGTTTTCCAAAGGCGCTCCTTTTCGTGCTAGAACTTTAATTTGGTCAAACAATCCTTTTCGAAAAAATCCCTCTAGGGGCCGGAAACCAATCTTTGGGGGGAAAACATTATATACCCGATCAAAAAAAAGAATTAGTGTCACTACCTACAAAAGTTTACTGCCAGAGGGGAAAAAGGCCTGTTCCCCCTGTGAAAAAAAATAATAATAATTGAACTTTTCGTGGGGCAGAGGGAAAAAAAGTCTCCCTGAAAAAAATTTAGTAACATAGTGTATATGAAAAAACCGTGGGGTCCCCAGTATATTTATGATAAAGGCTAAATTTTTCATTTGAAAAAAAGGTTAATTTGTAAATGAAGTGATAAACCTATAGACAAGTGCCAGAAGTCGCCAGAAATACCACAGGTCAGCTGATTTTTTAAAAATCTTCCCCGGGTTGCAGTGTTTCTCACATATAATCTAGTGATACCCCTGAATAGCAGAATACCCGTTTTTAAATACAACTAAACCCGTATTTTAATGGTACTTAAGGGGGAGTGGGGGTGACCCTTTTATTAGTTTTTATTTTTCTTTAAATAAACCCAAAGTATACTGTGAATTTCATAAAACCTGTATTACCAGCGGTTTCCCCAAAATACCTATGAGAAGCAATTTATTAATACAGAAAAAGCGCCTTCCTCCAAAATTTTCCCCCAGCAACTTTTTTTTTTTTTTTTATTAAACACACCGGCCGAAATTTCCCCCCAAGGCAGGGTGGCCCGAAAAAAAAAACTTTCACCCTCAAATTTACTCCATCACTGGGCTTGCCAGAAGGGTGCTTTACACAAAAAGTTTTTTAAAATGCAACATTTAAAAACCCCTCCCTTTAGAGTGCAGGGACTGTACTTCCCCTCTCCAGGACTCAAGTCCGGCCTCCGGTTTTTCCCCGAATCCCTTCATAAAAGTTACTTGCTACACCCAACAGCCCGGGCAAGTTTTTAAAAACCATTTGTCTCCATTTTACTTCCCCAAACAAACACGCTCACGCATGCCCCGCGGAAAACCAAGCCCCTCGCACACAAAACCCCTTTAAACCCCCCCCCCTCCAACCCTTCCTAGGGCCCACCCCTACCCGCCTTCCTTTCCCCACAACGATACACTCTTGAAGTCCCTTTTGTTTCGCTCCATTTCCTCTACATTCCAACCCCCTCAACAAACCCCTTTTCCCCAGGGGCCCCCTGGGAAAAAGTTTTTTAATCCCGCACCCCTCCCAACTTCCAAACTACGAAATTTTCCTGCATTATATTCACACCACACATTTCCCCAACATGACATCTCCCTCCTCCGCCTTCTTCCCCGCTGACATTCATCACCCCCGCTTCACACCCATATAAGACGTTGGTAAAACTATACCTCATACTTTCCCCTCTTTGCCTCCAAGGACAAAGTTCTTTGTTTTCCCCAGACTCCAAGTGCACCACTCACTCTTTTTTCCCCCATCTTTTTATGATTCACCTCATCTTCATAACCCCTCCCTGACACGTCCACTCCCCAAATATCTGAATACTTCACCTCCTCCATACTCCTCCCTCCAATTGTATTTAATCTTTCATCACCTAAACTTTTTTTTTATCCTCATAACCTTTCTCTTTCCGGTTTTCACCTTTAATTTTTTCTATTGCACACCCTACCAAATTAAATCCCCAATCTCTGCAACTTCTCTTCAGAATCTCCAGAGCACAGTTGCCCATCAGCAAAGAGCACTTGACAACTCCCACTTTGTGTGTGATTCTTATCTTTTAACCCACGCCTCTGCCAAAACCCTCGCATTTATAGTGATAATTAATAGTGATAAATAGCATTTATTGTGGTGGAGAGGGAAAAAAAAAATGAAAAGCTAGATACAGCGATTGATAAAAAAGGGGTTGAGGTTGACCTTTCGCCATTGTAGGAGTTGCCAGCGTCCCCCCGGTTTCTTCAACCCACGCAAGTTATACTTTTGTATCAATCAAATCACATTTTTACTTCGGTAGATAATTTCCAGTAGACCCCTTCATTTGTTAGCTCAAATCACCGACCAGTATGTTTTAAATAAGTACCCACTGATCAGATCAGATCGACTGGTCCGAACCCTTGACTGGTTTCAAACGGTTTCATTGGACAATAAATCAGACTGTAAAAAGGATGGGGTTGTAGGCGCCCTTATAAACACAAACATTAAATATAAATCAGGAACGGCACGGGAAGCTGTCCAATATACAAAAACAGTTAGAAACAGAAAACAAATAGCTAGAGCTTCATTTAAGGAGGTCATTAATAGAATATTCAAGAGGTTGCTATGTTTAGAAATTGCAGTAAGTATTCAAACCATTCAATCTTATGAGCTGTGTGTAGTCTTTGTGGTTCAGTCAAAACCAAACGGGATTTTCCCACATGGGTAAATTGTCATTTTTGTGGAAATGGGTTGTGTCATGCCCCTTGTGCAGATATCCAAGGAAACTAGCTCAAGCAGTGTTTTAAAACAGGAAAGTGTTTTTGGGTACCGCCCAAAATGGATAAATCTGTGGACTAAAATCACAGGGGTATAAAAGAAGGACAACATTCAAAGCTGCTTTCATAGAAAACCTGAGAAGCTTTCTACAACTAGATGGGAAATAAAAAAGTCTGGGTGAATGGTACATGCCATTGATATGGCCATGTAGTCAGAACTGTAAGGCTGGAGATGAATGTCCTGGTTTAGTCAGTAATTGTGGGGCTCTGATTGTGCTGTCCTGGGAGACAGTAATGGTGATGAATCGGGGAGGTGCTGTCCTGGGAGGGACAGTAATGGTGAAGCTGGAGATTTTGTCAGGTAGTCGGGAATTATACGCAGGAAGGAATACATATAAATGACCTCATAGGTGGAAAGGAGCAATAGTAGGAAACAAGTTTGTAGTCAAAGATAACGATAAAACCAATATTGCAAACTAGAAAATACCACAGTTAAATAGCAAACAAGAGGACTCCACTAGCAATAGTGAGGGATATTTCACCAAAACAACTGGTGGGAGATCCATTGTGGGTGCTAGGAGGAGGATGGAAGTAGACAGGGGAAACTGCACCAACAGGAATACAGTCACAGAAACCCAAGGCTAACGGGAGAAACCAAGCCTGTGCAAATACTATGCACTTGGTATCTGCTGGCATGGGGAATCTGGAAAACAGATGGGACGTGCAAACTATGAACCACCCTAGAAAATGCAGCACATATGAAACAGGAAAATGGAACTCCCTTCCGTAAGCTTTTTCACCCGGAACTGTGTACCTCTTCAGTACAGGAAGACTTGGTGCTTTAACTTAAATTGCAGGCATAACATCTTAAGGGGACACCAAAAGATACAAACATCCAGGCCATGGGGGGAGAATACCTGGGTACCACAGCCCAACTCACAAGACGGGACGAGGTTTTTTTTCTTAGTGCCAGGAAGGAAAAAAAACTGGCAGGAAAATGGCTGGAAATCGTACACCAAATCCAGTCATTCTTGGAGTGGAACCACAGTCGATGGCCATACACTCCAAACCAAACAGATAAAGATACTAATGCCGGAAAAAAATCCCTCCACAGTCCCATTAATAACCTCCAGTCCGATAACATTCTTCTTTTGCTAATATATCAGGGTCTAAAAGCCAGCAACAACAACAAAATACCTTTCATCCGTGGACTGCTTGCAGAGGCAAAGGCAATGTTCGCGGCTTTCACGACCACCCCAATAAAGGGATTCCACTTGGGACAATGAAATATGGATCCCCAGGTTAAAACCCTAATACAGATGTGCAGAGTGACAGGCAAAAGGGGTGGGGGGGGTTGGCCTGTACATTGCAGGGTCATTGTTTGCAACTGAATGCCTTAATGCCTCAATGATGTAGTGGAAGTTTTAGCAGTAAAAGTCGAGACCAAATACCTAGTCCATTGTGGTAGTCTCTCAAGCATCCGGATGAACATCCCAGCCCAATCCAGGTAACAGCTGCTTAAAAATTGACCACTGTCTGGAAAAATCTTCCAGCTCCTGCACCCATACATCTTGCTCCTGGGGGGGATTTTCAACTAAGGCACCTAAAAATGGAGGAATTTAGCAAATAATATTGTTGCAGTATAACACCAGGAGCAGCTCTGATGAAAAATCAGATCACCCGAGCTTTTAAAGCTCTGCACAAAATTCAATTTAAACCAGCAAATAATAGAGCTTTACTAGGACTGGGTGATACCACTAGACCGTCATCTTCACTAACCAATGATGATCTGATATAATAAATGTCACCATATCAAAAACAATATACTCAGATCACAACATAATTGAGGTTTCAGAACATGTATGCGTGGAGGCCCCTGACCGACATAATGAGACTAGTCACGAAGGGAGTCATTCCAACCAAATTCAAACTTCAATTACCCAAAAAACATAAAGTGGGGCACCAAGTAAACCAAGTCCTAACGATCTAAGCTGGGAAGATAGAAATATACTATGCAACACAGACCCCAATCATGCCTAGAACAGATTAACTCGGTTGGCACTCGTTGTATGCACTAGGCTTTTTCACCTTAAGAAAAATATTTGGAGAGTAGATTTAAATAGAAAGAGACAGGCGCTCCCTTTACAGCGCGACGGAAAAAGATAACAGAGGGCTAAAAGAGGTCAATCTATCTGAAAATGCGGTTGGGAGTCACTGTTAGTCAGAGGAAATAGCATGCATCGAACTTAAGCTAAAAGAATCCTTTAGGAGTCAGGGAATCGCGGGAAGAACTAAAAGCCATAATTGAAATCGAAAGAAACCAAGTATTTCTTCTCCTTTGCCAATCAAATCGTGACCAATGTCCAGTATTGGGCCCCTACTTAAAAAGAGGGGTCCTACACAGATGACAGCTAAGAAATGGTGAGCACTCATGTCCCATTATGTCTCAGTTTTTAGCAAAGCCGACTATACTAGACTGAGAGTCGAAGATCAAAATTTAATTTTTTATGAGAGAAGCCAGAAAATTTTGATTAAACACAAGCCTATTGAATGTATTCCTGATGCCATAATGACTTACGAACAGGCGATAAATGACATGCCCATGCACTCTGCCTGGCCAGGGACTCGGCTGTGCAGCCGAACAACGTTAACCCTAAAGCTTTGTATACTACAACTTCTTCTTAACTACAACAATTCCTGTAGTATTAGAGGCGATCTAGAGGAAACAGCACAAAGGCCACAGCAAGAAGACACCGAAAATATCAACTACTTCAACAAGTGTAGTCAGGAAGGAGGTCGCCGGGCCCAGCAACCCACCACACTACCACCACTCTAAGGCCACACCACAACGCAATAACAACAAAAACATGGCTGACGCCAGCCCATTCCTCCCCTCTCTTCCCGGATTCAACCTCACCAAGTGTCTCTCAGGTTTGACTCCAAGATCAGATACCCTAAAGTCTGCATCTCCAACTTAGTTATTGAAAATATGATGTCTTTCGAGAGACGCTAGCAAAACCAAGACCACCAGGTTGACACAACTCGAAAAAACAAAATCCTCAGTCTTGACAAAGTTTTCATACACCTGGAACGAAATAACTGTGACAAGACCAGATCAAGACAGTCATTGATAGCCATACCCATACATATAATTTCTCTTAAGACAAAGGATTTGAGAGAAGCAGTTAAAGAATGGAAGTGAACTTAGATAAACCAGTTTCAGTGACTACTTTGCTTCTCAAGAAGATAAAAATGAACAAGATAAAACTATCGGACGCAGTTGTAATTGTTTACAGTCACTTTTTCCCAGTGATTGACCATAACAAACAGTAAAGAAATTACCTGCAGTTCATAAAGGACCATACAAGTGTTGTGTACCAGAGTCAGAAATAATAGAAGCCAGGTTACTAGGTCCATGGTTGAGAAAGTGTTAGGCTTAGATTCCACTCCATGACAGAAAATAAAAAAAAAATGAAGGGGGGGAACTTTAATTATTGCATATATTAATGTAAAGAAAGAGGTATATCATAAAGAGTGTATTTTACCAAAAAGCGTCAAAAATCCTGTTATAGAGTCAGAAAACTTAAGCGAGAGAATAATGACAATTACACCAATGCTTCACACGGGATGGGAAAATTTCTATGTTAGGAAAACTAATTAGGTCAACTGTACACAATCACGTAAAGAGAATGATCTTTCACGATTTTCAGGGATTACCAAATCTTACAGAGAATAACTAAATACAATGTCCAACTAAAAAATGCCTACGTAGTGTAGTGTACGTTTTGCTCCCATTATTGTTCAATTTCCATTGTACAATCTCTTAGTAATTAATTAATCAACTACCTCATTGTGATTTTACTAGTAAGCTAGGTCACCTTATGTGATTTTGTTATTTTCTATTGTTCGCTTAAACATTAAGCTGAATTGATACTTTCTCTGTCCATATTACTTACCTATATTTTTTATAAATACTATCAATTGTTATTACTTATAAAATTAATAATAATATCATTTTACTAAAATTCAATTTCTCTTTACAACAATTTTGACATTTAATAACCATTACGTGTCTAAGTACATTACCTGTTTTAATACCTCATTTACTATCATTTAGATTACTTATAATCTACCTTGTACTGCATATATACCTCAAGTATAACTACCAGTGCAATTTTGAATGAAATAAACATTACTTTTTCACTTTTCTTGTAATGTAAAAGGACACAAGTGCAACTAAGGATATGACATTTATTGTGGCAACGTTGCGCCTTCACTGGAGCTTTATCAAAGCCATTACGTAATGGCTTGATTAAGTCTGGAGAGGCGAAAACGTTGCCCACATAATGTCGATTAGTTGCACTTGTGTCCTTTTACTTTACCATATTTGTCGTAATTTCTACCACTTTATTACATCTTTTTTGTAATCATTAATACGTACTAAAATTTTATTAACACCATATTTACTTACCAGTCAATTTTAATTTTGTACATTAAACATTATTTTATACTTCTCATAGCATTTTGTAGCATATTTAAAAGTTTTATTTTATTCAAACCCCAACCTATATATTATCCCTTGTACATGTGTACTGTCTACCCTACTTACTATCATATAATAATCAAGACATTACCATTGTTATTTTTTTACTTTTATTCTTTTGGTACTTTAATTTGTGTGAATTTTATTTTGTCATTTTAAATCTAGGTATAATCTGTATCTTGTCAACAAACTTACCAGACTCTGTGCAAATTGACAGTAACATTCAAATTGTATTTTTATATGATAAGTTTATATATATTTCATACCATTGCCCGATTTAACTTTGTTTCCATTACTTAATTTTAGTCCCTTATATGTTTTCTTCCTTTATTTTAGCTTATATAATATCCTAGTTTATATATTGCACAATTGTTAAAAAATCATGGTGCTATTCTTAAGGTGCTAAAGCTAGATTAAGTTCACAATTTGCCATTATATTCCATAGCTCATTTTTTTAGATTACCACTTTATTTGGTCACCACAACCTATATTAGTCCCTTTTATATTATATTTTTATACTATAATTCTAACTTTAAAAAATCCTTTATAGTACTACTCTACATATCATATTTCCAAGCTCCACTAGTTGATCATCACTTTACTTTGTATTTTTAAGCTTAAGCTATTTATTTGTTTTTTACTTATTCAAACTTAGATTCTATACATTCTTATGATTACATAGCTTGATCCTGATACCAACCCTTATTTAATGACTAAATGAATCATTCACAGTAACTGTATTTACTACATACTCAGAACAATCAAAGGCAATTCTCCCCCAGTGCCCAACAACCAACATAACTTTATTTAACTACAATATCAGATTTTAAGCAAGCATTACGATGACCTCATAGCAGTTACTAAATTCTTACATGCCAATATGTCCAATCATTACAAATAACTGAAACCTGGCTAAAGCTGTTAGTACAGATGTCTATGCATTTCCAGGGATTACACAGCCAATTCCATCTGTAGGCCAAGATCAACATGGGGGTGCACACCCATTTACTACTCTGACTAACTAGAATGTATCACTATACTTGCACAAGGGATGAATATGTGGTATATATAATAGCTAAATTCTAATCAAAGTACTACAAAAACTCATCACATGTTAAAACATCTACAGAGTTCCACAGTAAACTTTAGCCAATTTTAGTCACAAAAATTCTAGGGATAGTTTGATAACTGATGCACGCATGAAACAAAGATCCTTACGACCTCTAGGTGACTTCCAATATAAATTCTGCAAGACCAGGGAACCCACACGTACTGAATTCAATCAACACATTTGAGTAACTGTATGTACTACAACAGTAAACTAAACCTACAGAGTTCAGAGGACTAGTGTGTTCCATACTTGACCAAATCCTGGTACAACACCATATCCCCTTTAAAATCAGGCATAATTACAGCAAATACCACAAGAACCACTACCCTACTTTCTAATATCATCTTTGGTAAACTACCAAGACACTACTAAAGTCACCTTTTCAGACTTCACAATGAGGCAGCCATTAATAACTTCACAAACTGCTAATAGCAAACTTTGATTGGCCACACTGAGCTAGAAGAAACCTATACAGATATTGACGAATGTATTAATAAATTTTCTAAAAAAACACCCAATACCTATATTAACATGCATGCACTATCAAAAACTAAACAGATGACAGGCAAAGAGGACTGAACAGTCCCTTGGATAACACCAGCATTTCTCAAATCCAAAATACAAAAACACCAATATGAAAAACAGTACAGAATGGGTACATAACCAGAGACCAAACAAAACGTTCTCGTCAATCTTAACCTGCCTGTTAAGAAAGGGCAAAATAAATTGTATTATGAGAACAGTTTTATCAAATTTACGAGGTGGGGTGATATAAAAAATGACCTGGAAAACCTATCAGAAATTCTGGGAAAAAAAAAGATATCACGAAAAATAGCGAAAGAAAATTAGCAAAAAAATTCAGTGAAACCCCAAACTCCACACAACAGAAACAGGCAAACAGACTCAATGATTTTATCCACTATAGGGACAAATAACCTTGCCAATTAAAGTACCAAGACTCTGTATACCCCCCAAGATGACTACCTCACCGGCAATACCCGAACACACTGTTCCTAGCGCGACTAACCCATCACGAAGTCTCCTTATTATCAACGCACTATAAAAACAAGGCATAGGAGGGAGATTTAAATACCTTACCACCCCTTTTATACAAAAAGTGTCACACAAGTGCTATCACCAATCATTGCTACAATCTCTTTACAAATCCATGGAATCCTCCACATTCCATTACCAGTACTCTAAATAGCATGGGTCAACCCGATCCTCAAAGGAGGAGACCAAACAGAGTGAATAACTATAGGCCATGTCCAACTTAACCCTCTCTCAAAAAATCTTCGTAAAAATTAATTCATAACAAGCTATCTACTCCTACCTTATCTTCCAAAACATACTCAACCCCTGCCAATTTGGTTTAGGCCTATATAAAAATACTAATGATGCTATTATAACATGCTAGAACATATATACACTGCAATAGAGAAAATAGAAGTCCCACAGGGGCATCTTCATTGACTTACGTAAAGCTTTTTGATACAGTTGCCATGACATTGCTCCACGTAAAATTGTCACACTATGGTATAAGAGGGCAATCCTCAACTACACTCAGTTTTACCTCAGCAACAGAAGACAATATGTGTACGCAAATGGGGCAACTCTTCTGCACAACCAATTATGACAGTTGGTGTCCCACAGGGAAGTGTCCTTGGCCCTCTTCTCTTTTAATATTATCATAAATGACCTTCCAAATGTTCGCTATTTATCAAACACACACTATTTGCAGATTGACACTACTTACGTTCTTCTCTCACCCGAGGCCAGTCACGCTACCTTATAGCCATTTACTGAAATAACCGAATTACAGAAAAGATCGACTGGATGAGGACTAACAATAAAACTTTACCTAAACATTGACATACCTACTTCATTCAGTTTGGTAACAGTGCCTACAAGATGTCCCTTTAACATAATGATTAAATGGCATGATCACCTATCACAAAATAAACAGAGGGAAAATTCTTTGGAATCTCCTTGATAATAGACTCAAATTTATTCAACATATACATTCAAAATTTATAGAAAATTCCAAGACTGTAGCATACTATCGAAGATACCGGGTACTATGTTCCACAGTCAGCCCTCATGGCCCTATATCACTCTCTATTGACCCCTTTCTCATATGGAATTTGTGCCATGGGGGCGCAACAAAACATATTAACCATCTCAGACCACTAATTACCCATCAAAGGCTGCAGCTTTAGCAATGTTAACATATTCTCACTACAGCAGCACACTCCACCAATATTCAATACATAACCTACTCACCATACAAAAACATCCATACTTATTACATTGCCACCTATTACATTACCTTAGGAACACTTAACTCTGTATTAACCCTCACCTCAAACATCGACTTGCCACCTCAAAGAACCATGACCTATACACAAGGCACAGATCACTCTTGATGTTCCTCGTGTCCTTCTCAACTCTATGCAAAAACGCAATGCACATAAAAACAGGCCTAAAAATATGCGGAATTCATTACATGTAAATATAAAAGAAACACAACATGTTTATAAATTCAAGTCTTTCTCAAAGATTCTTACTCACCAAAAACCAAAATAAATACTGAATAACCTGCAACATTATAAAAATGCTATTCTTAAATGTTTTCTAATTATATCACATAAATGTTAAACCTAAGACCCAATCTAACTTTATTATTTTTTGTAAATACACTACTAACAGAATCACTACTAAACTGAATTGCTACCATATGACCCTGTCTTTGTAATACTCACTTGTGATGGTATAGTTATCTGTTTACATTAATGTTTTATACTGATTTCATCATTGCTTTGTAGCAGCGCTGTATAGTCACTTGTGGCTTAGCGTTCTTTTTGATTATAATAATAATAATAACATTGCTTAGTTAATCTTTATGTTAATTTTAAGCCAGCCGTAATGCTATGCATAGCTATAAAGTGGCTTTGGCAATACTGCTCTTATATGTTTTTTTTAGTACATCTGTATTTTTATGTGTGACAAATTGGAAATAAAATAAATAAAAAAATTAAATAAAAAAGACTGCAAGAAGCCCCTATCACGAGCCTTTCCAATCCTATGCGAGGGGCAGCATGGACACTGGGGTCATCCCACTGTTACTAAAAACTACAGACATAGCCCATCCACAAAGGGGGCAGTAAAGCAACAGCACAGAACTACAGACCAATAGCCACTTTACATCCCATCATCATTTAAAATCTTTTTGAAAGGGTCCTTATCTAAGAAGCATGTCACCACCCATCTAGAAACCATCAGTTACACAACCAGGGCTATACATGGGTTAGATAAGGTCGTCCTGTCTGTCTCAACTATGGAGCTCTTACGTCAAGGTCCTAAATGCACTAGGGCACGACAAAAAGATATGCAGATGTAATATACAGACTTTGCAAAAAGCCTTCGACAAGTGTGACCATGGCGTAATAGCGCCAAAAAATGCATGCTAAGGAATAAAAAACAGGAAAAGCTCGCGTCGATGGATCTTTAGTTGCCTCACTAACAGAAACAGAGATGTAGTCGTCAACAGGAGTAAAGTCCGAGGCAGCTACGGTTGAAAAGCTCTGTTCCACAAGGCACCAGTACTCGCTCCCATCTTGTTCACTCATCCGATATTAGAAAAAAGGAAGGATGTCAGCCTCAGCACCGGGTTTTCCTTTGCAGGATGACACCTGAATCTGCATGACTGTGTCTTCCATTGCAGACATGCAAGGGCTCCAGGCAGACATAAACCAACATCTTTCAGTGGGCTGCAGAAAACAATATGAAGTTCAATGATGAGAAATTCTCAATTACTCTGATATGGTTAACACGAGGAAATTACTATCTTCATCAGAGTACAAAAACAAATTATTGGCCACAAAAATAGAGGAAAACACCAACGTTCAAGACCTGGAGCGGATCATGTCGGAGGATCTCACCTTCAACGCATATGCTAGAAAAATGACAGGTTGGATATTATATGAGAAACTTCTGTAACAATAGGGAGGCCAAGCATGTTGGACTCTCTTCAGGTACACTTGTTTCTATCTAGGCTGGATATTGCTGTCCACTACTAACAGCCACAGTGGATCCATTCGTTTATAGATGATAAGGCTTAAAGTGTCATTTGAAAACAAGGTGAATTGAAAATGATGTGCATGAGCTATAGAGGCAGGTGCCAGAGTCGCCAGAATCTTACCGCTGTGGTCAGCTGTTTTAATATTGTTCCTGGCCTTGCTTGTGCACTCGCTCTAGAGAAATTTTCATTTTTTATGTTTTTAAAATATTTTTTTATTGTCATATTAGTAAAACTGTGATAAATAAAAAACCCAAAGCATCAATTAAAGTACTATTTTGTCATGCCTCCTGACAGCAGGAATTCCCATGGAACGAATTAATGGCATTTCAATTAATTTAAATGAGGAAAATTAATCCAGCATATGAACAAATCAGGATAGGAACAAGGTCACTGAATGGATTAAATTCGTAAGCAGAGGTTCCATTGTATATGGACAATATTTACAGATGATACAAAAAACAAATCATTTGAAAGCAAGACACACTTGGAACCACCTTCGACCAGACTTGTTGCTTCACAAGGGTCCCACACACCGTCACAACTCTGGTGGGCTTCCTTCTCATTGGCTTTGTTCAGACAAAGAGCTGTCATTTATGTCCTTGTAGTATGACCTAAGGACAGACACTCCATCGTGCCCCTTAACCCTTTCAGGGTCCAAGGCCAAAATCTGAAGTGGTGCTCCAGTGTCCAAGAAATTTTGAAAAAAAAAAAAAAAATTATTTTTTCTTACAGAATTAAAGAGTATATTTTTGTGAAGGTAATAAGACAAAAAAAAAATTCTGATCAGTACTTGCCGAGATACAGTGCCGAGAAGTTTACCCAAAATGACCGGGTGGCGGCAACATCGACGATTTCCACATTCACGCATTACTTTATTTAACGTTTTTTTGTAGTTTTTTCTTTTCTTTTCTAATTTTTTTCTTTTCCTACTAACATTTGGGGCCTGAGAGACCAATACTGTATATAATGTATATATAAACTCACTATATGCTTGTTCTTGTCAAGCGTGTCAGCGTGCCTCGTTGTGCTCCAGGTTTTCTCGTGTTTTCATGGTCGCTCTTACGTGCTAGAACTTTAATTTGTGTCATCAATCCTATACGATACATCCCTCTAGCGCCTGGAACCAATCTTGGGCGGAAAACATTATATACTGAGTCAAAAAAGGAGAATTAGTGTGCACTACCTAGCAGAGTTTACTGCCAGAGGGGAATCAGGCCTGTGTCCCGTGTGAAAAAATAATAATAATTGAACTTTTCGTGTCAGAGGAAAGAAAGTCTCCCTGATAACATTGAGTATACATAGTGTATAGTGTATACTACAGTGGCTCCCTAGTATATTGATGATAAAGGCTAAAGTGTCATTTGAAAACAGGTGAATTTGTAAATGAAGTGATAAGCCTATAGAGGCAGGTGCCAGAAGTCGCCAGAAACTTACCACAGGTCAGCTGTTTTTAATAATCTTCCTGGCTTGCTAGTGTACTCACATATAATCTAGTGATACCAGTGAATAGCAGAATACAGTGTTGTAGTAGCAACTAACCAGTATTATAATGGTACTTAGTGGAGTGGAGTGACTTTCATTAGTTTCATTTTTCTTGAAATACCAGACGTATACTGTGAATTTCATATAACCTGTAGTTACCAGCGGTCACAATATACACTATGAGAAGCAATTATTACTACAGAAAAAGCGTCCTTCCTCCAAAATTTCCACCAGTCAACTATAGTGATAATATAGCATTTATTGTGGTGGAGACGGAAAAAAAAAAAAATAGAAAAGCTAGATACAGCGATTGATAAACAAGGGTTGAGGTCGACCGTTAGCCATTGTAGGAGTTGCCAGCAGTCACCGGTTTCTTCAACACGCAAGTTATACTTTTGTATCAATCAAATCACATATTACTCGGGTAGATAATTTCCAGTAGATCCTTCATGTGTTAGCTCAAATCACCGACCAGTATGTTTTAAATAAGTGACCCACTGATCAGATCAGATCGACTGGTCCGAACCCTTGACTGGTTTCAAACGGTTTCGTTGGACAATAAAGCAGACTGTAAAAGGATGGGGTTGTAGGCGCCCTTATAACACAAACATTAAATATAAATCAGGAACGTGCACGGTAAGCTGTCCAATATACAAAAACAGTTAGAAACAGAAATACAAATAGCTAGAGCTTCATTTAAGGAGGTTAATAATAGAATATTCAAGAGGTTGCTAGTAGAATTGCAGTAAATCAACCATTCAAATCATTATGAAGCTGTGTGTAGTCTGTGGTCAGTCAAACAAACGGGCTTCCACATGGGTAAATTGTCATTTTGTGGAAATTGGTATCATGCCCCTTGTGCAGATATCCAAGAACTAGCTACAAGCAGTGTTAAAACAGGGAAGTGTTTTTGGGTATGCCCAAATGAGATAAATCTGTGGACTAAAATCACAGGGGTATTAAAAGAGGACAACATCAAAGCTGCTTTCATAGAAAACCTGGAAGCTTTCTACAATAGATGGGAACATAAAAAGTCTGGGCTGAATGGTACTGCCATTGATACTGCCATGTAGTCAGAAAACTGTAAGGCTGGAGATGAAGTCCTGGTAGTCAGTAATGTGGGGCTGATAGTGCTGTCCTGGGAGACAGTAATGGTGAAGCGGGAGGTGCTGTCCTGGGAGACAGTAATGGTGAAGCTGGAGATTTTGTCCAGGTAGTCGGGAATTATACGCAGGAAGGAATACATATAAATGACCTCATAGGGGACAGGAGCCATAGTAGGGAAACAAGTGTAGTCAAAGATAGATAAAACCAATATTGCAAACTAAATACCACAGTAAATAGCAAACAAGAGGACTCCACTAGCAATAGTGAGGATATATTACCAAAAACAACTGGTGGGAGCTCCATTGTTGGTGCTAGGGAGGATGGAAGTAAGACAGGGAAACATGCACCAACAGGGAATACAGTCACAGAAACCCAAGGCAAACGGAAACCAAGCCTGTGCACATACTATGCACTTGGTATCTGCTGGCATGGGAAATCTGGAAAAACAGATGGGACGTGCAACTATGACCACCCTAGAAAATGCCATGCCCATATGACAACAGGAAAATGCAAACTCCCTTCCTGTAAGCTTTTTCACCCTGAACTGTGTACCTCTTCAGTACAGGAAAGACTGTGCTATAACTTAAATTGCCAGGCACACCATCTAAAGGGGACAAAAAGATACAAAACATCCAGGACATGGGAAAACCTGGGTAGCCACAGCCACTCAAGAGGGAGAGGTTTTTTAGTGCCAGGAAGGAAAAAAAACTAGCAGGAAATGGCAGAAATCGTACACCAAATCCAGTCATTCCTGGAGTGGAACACAAGTCGATGGCCTCCACTCCAAACCAACAGATACAGATACTAATGCCGGAAAAAAAATCCCCCCCAGTACCAACAATACCACCAGTCCAATGACATTCTTCTTTGCAAATATACAGGGTCTAAAGCCAGCAACAAACAACAAAATACCTTTCATCCATGGACTGCTTGCAGAGGCAAAGGCAATGTTCGCGGCTTTCACTGAGACCCACATAAAGGATCACTTGGACAACGAAATATGGATCCCAGGTTACAACCTATACAGATGTGACAGAGTGAACAGGCAAAAGGGGGGGGGTTGGCCTGTACATTGCAGAGTCACTTGTTTGCACAGAACTGCTTAATGCCTCAAATGATGTAGTGGAAGTTTTAGCAGTAAAAGTCGAGAACCAAAACCTAGTCATTGTGGTAGTCTACAAGCCTCCAGATGCAACATCCCAGCAATTCCAGGAACAGCTGTTAAAAATTGACCACTGTCTGGAAAATCTTCCAGCTCCTGCACCCAACATCTTGCTCCTGGGGGATTTCAACTTAAGGCACCTAAAATGGAGGAATATAGCAAATAATATTGTTGCAGTAATAACACCAGGAGGCAGCTCTGATGAAAACTCAGACTCATACGAGCTTTTAAATCTCTGCACAAAATTCAATTTAAACCAGAAAATAATAGAGCCTAGTAGACTGGAGAATACACTAGACCTCATCTTCACTAAAAATGATGATCTGATAAGAAATGTCACCATATCAAAAACAATATACTCAGATCACAACATAATTGAGGTTCAGACATGTATGCGTGGAGCCCCAGACCGACATAATGAGACTAGTCACGAGGGAGCATTCACCAAATTCAACTTCAATAACAAAAACATAAAGTGGGACCAAGTAAACCAAGTCCTAACCGATATAAGCTGGGAAGATATACTAAGCAACACAGACCCCAACTTATGCCTAGAACAGATTAACTTGGTGGCACTCGATGTATGCACAAGGCTTATTCCTCTAATAAAAAGGAGGAGTAGATGTAAAATAGAAAGAGACAGGCGCTCCCTTTACAGGCGACGGAAAAGAATAACAGAGTGGCTAAAAGAGGTCAATATATCTGAAATGCGTAGGGAGACACTGGTCAGAGAAATAGCAAGCATCGAACTTAAGCTAAAGGAATCTTATAGGAGTCAGGAATCGTGGGAAGAACTAAAAGCCATAAATGAAATCGAAAGAAACCCAAAGTATTTCTTCTCCTATGCCAAATCAAAGTCAAGAAAAACGTCCAGTATTGGGCCCCTACTTAAACAAGATGGGTCCTACACAGATGACAGCAAGGAAATGAGTGAGCTACTCAAGTCCCAATATGACTCAGTTTTTAGCAAGGCGCTAACCAGACTGAGAGTCGAAGATCAAAATGAATTTTTTATGAGAGAGCCAGAAAATTTGATTAACACAAGCCTATCCAATGTTATCCTGATGCCAAATGACTTCGAACAGGCGATAAATGACATGCCCATGCACTCTGCCCCAGGGCCAGACTCATGGAACTCCGTGTTCATCAAGAACTGCAAGAAGCCCCTATCACGAGCCTTTTCCATCCAATGGAGAGGGAGCATGGACACGGGGGTTGTCCCACAGTTACTAAAAACAACAGACATAGCCCCACTCCACAAAGGGGGCAGTAAAGCAACAGCAAAGAACTACAGACCAATAGCACTAACATCCCATATCATAAAAATCTTTGAAAGGGTCCTAAGAAGCAAGATCACCACCCATCTAGAAACCCATCAGTTACACAACCCAGGGCAACATGGTTTAGAAAGTCGTTTTCGTCTCAACATTGGATCACAAACAAGGGCCCCAAACACTAAAGACAAAAAAGCAGATGTATATATACAACTTTTCAAAAACCTTGACAATGT
>NC_069486.1:26083325-26106598 GCF_026875155.1 Cherax quadricarinatus
TCCCAAACCCAAAAAATCCCAATTTACCCATGTGGAAGCCCTTTTGTTTGACTGACCACAGACTACACACAGTTCATAATGATTTGAATGGTTGATTTACTGCAATTCTACTAGCAACCTCTTGAATATTCTATTAATAACCTCCTTAAATGAAGCTCTAGCTATTTGTATTTCTGTTTCTAACTGTTTTTGTATATTGGACAGCTTACCGTGCACGTTCCTGATTTATATTTAATGTTTGTGTTTATAAGGGCGCCTACAACCCCATCCGTTTACAGTCTGCTTTATTGTCCAACGAAACCGTTTGAAACCAGTCAAGGGTTCGGACCAGTCGATCTGATCTGATCAGTGGGTCACTTATTTAAAACATACTGGTCGGTGATTTGAGCTAACACATGAAGGATCTACTGGAAATTATCTACCCGAGTAATATGTGATTTGATTGATACAAAAGTATAACTTGCGTGTTGAAGAAACCGGTGACTGCTGGCAACTCCTACAATGGCGAACGGTCGACCTCAACCCTTGTTTATCAATCGCTGTATCTAGCTTTTCTATTTTTTTTTTCCGTCTCCACCACAATAAATGCTATATTATCACTATAGTTGACTGGTGGAAATTTTGGAGGAAGGACGCTTTTTCTGTAGTAATAATTGCTTCTCATAGTGTATATTGCGACCGCTGGTAACTACAGGTTATATGAAATTCACAGTATACGTCTGGTATTTCAAGAAAAATGAAACTAATGAAAGTCACTCCACTCCACTAAGTACCATTATAATACTGGTTAGTTGCTACTACAACACTGTATTCTGCTATTCACTGGTATCACTAGATTATATATGAGTACACTAGCAAAATTCACAAAATTTACAAATTCACCTGTTTTCAAATGACACTTTATTTTTTTATTTATTTATTTATTTATTTATTTATTTTAAATTTGTGCACACATACAGAGGTACAAAAAAATACAGATAAGAGCAGTATGCCAAAGCCACTTATACTATGCATAGCATTACGGGCTGGCTTAAAATTAACTTAAGATTAACTAAGCAATGATGAAGTCAGTGATAAAACATTAATGTAAACTGATTACTATAAAGCACAAGTGAGTAATACAAAGACAGGTCATATGAAGGATTCTGTTAGGTAGTGTATTTAAAAAATAATAAAGTTAGATTCGGTTTTAGGTTTAACATTTATGTGATATAATTGTGAGAAACATTTAAGATATGCAATTTATAAGGTTCAGTTATTCAGTATTTATTTGGTTTTGGGTGAGTAAGTGATCTTTGAGTAGAGACTTGAATTTATAAACAGTAGTGTTTCTTTTTATATTTACAGGTAATGAATTCCAGATTTTAGGGCCTTTTATGTGCATTGAGTTTTTGCATAGTGTGAGATGAACACGAGGAACATCAAAGAGTGATCTGTGCCTGTGTTATGGTCATGTGTTCTGTTGAGGTTGGCAAGGAGATGTTTGAGGGGAGGGTTAATATCAGAGTTAAGTGTTCTATGTATGTAATAGGTGCAGTAATAAGTATGGATGTTTTGTATGGTGAGTAGGTTTAGTGTATTGAATATTGGTGGAGTGTGCTGCCTGTAGTGAGAATTTGTTATCATTCTAACTGCAGCCTTTTGTTGGGTAATTAGTGGTCTGAGATGGTTAATTGTTGTTGAGCCCCATGCACAAATCCATAGGTGAGATAGGGGTAAATAAGAGAGTGATATAGGGCCAGGAGGGCTGACTGTGGAACATAGTACCGTATCTTCGATAGTATTGCCTACAGTCTTGGAAATTTTCTTAGAAATTTGTTGTATATGTGTATGAAATTTGAGTCTATTATCAAGGTGGATTCCTAAGAATTTTCCCTTGTTAGCTTTGTGATGGTGATCCGTTTATCATTATGTTAAGAGGGACATCTGTAGCTCTGTTACCAAACTGAATGAGTAGGTTTTGTCAATGTTTAGTGTAAGTTTGTTAGTCCTCATCCAGGTAGATATTTTCTGTAATTCGGTATTTACAGTATTGGCTAGTGTGACTGGGCTCGGGTGAGAGAAGACGTATGTAGTGTCATCTGCAAATAGTGTGGGTTTGAGTAATTGCGAAGCATTTGGAAGGTCATTTATGTATAGGAGAAAGAGAAGAGGGCCAAGGACACTTCCCTGTGGGACACCAACTGTAATTGGTTGCGCAGAAGAGTTTGCCCCATTTGCGTACACATATTGGCTTCTGTTGCTGAGGTATGACTTGAGGTAATTGAGGGAGTGCCCTCTTATACCATAGTGTGACAATTTTACGTGGAGCAAGTCATGGTCAACTGTATCAAAGCTTTACGTAAGTCAATGAAGATCCCCAGTGGGACTTCTTTTTTCTCTATTGCAGTGTATATATGTTCTAGCATGTGTATAATAGCATCATTAGTATTTTTATTAGGCCTGAATCCAAATTGGCAGGGGTTGAGTATGTTTTGGGAGATAAGGTAGGAGTAGATTCGTTTATGAATTAATTTTTTCGAAGATTTTTGAGAGAGGGTGTAAGTTGGATATTGGCCTATAGTTATTCAACTCTGTTTGGTCTCCTCCTTTGTGGATCGGGGTGACCCTTGCTATTTTGAGTACTGTAGGGAAGGTGGAGGATTCAATGGATTTGTTAAAGAGTGTTGCAATGATTGGAGATAGCACTTGTGACACTTTTTTGTATATAAAGGGTGGTAAGGTACTTAAATCTCCTGCCTTGTTTTTTAGTGCATTGATAATAAGGGAGACTTCGTATGGGTTAGTCGGAGCTAGGAACAGTGTGTTCGGGTAGTTGCCGGTGAGGTAGTCATTTGGTGGGGTATCTGAGACTTGGATTTTATTGGCAAGGTTTTGTCCTATAGTGGAGAGAAATCATTGAGTCTGTTTGCTGTTTCTGTTGGTGGGAGTTGGAGTTCATCTGATTTTGCTAATTTTATTTCGCTATTTCGTGATATCTTTTTTGTTCCCAGAATTTCAGAAAGGGTTTTCCAGGTCTTTTTTATATCACCTCGTAAGTTGGATAATCTGTTCTCATAATACAATTTTTTTGCCCTTCTTATCAGGCTGGTTAGGATTGACGAGTAACGTTTTGTTTGGTCTCTGGTTATGTGACCCATTCTGTACTGTTTTTCATATTGGTGTTTTGTATTTATGGATTTGAGAATGCTGGGTGTTAGCCAGGGACTGTTCAGTCTCTTTGCTGTCATCTGTTTAGTTTTTTTAGGGCAGTGCTTGTTATAGAGGTATTGGGTCTTTTTTAGAAATTATTAATACATTCGTCAATATCTGTATAGATTCTAGCTCAGTGTGCCAATCAATGTTTGCTAATGCTGTTGTGAAGTTATTAATGGCTGCTCATTGTGAAGTCTGAAGGTGACTTTAGTAGTGTCTTGGGGTAGTTTACCAAGAGTTGTTATGAGGAAAGTAGGGTAGTGGTCTGTGTATTATCTGTAATTATGCCTGATTTTAAAGGGGATATGGTGTTGGTCCAGATGTGGTCAAGTAGGGAAACACTAGTCTCTGTAACTCTTGTAGGTTTTGTTACTGTTGGTAGTAACATACAGTTACTCATTGTGTTTGTGAATTCAGTAACGTGTGGGTCCTGGTCTTGCAGGAGATTTATATTGAAGTCACCTGAGAGTAGTAAGTGTCTTTGTTCATGCGTGCATCAGTTATCATACTTCCTAGATTTTGACTAAATGGCTTATGTTTGACTGTGGACTCTGTAGATGTTTATCAATGTGAGAGGTTTTTGTAGGTATTTGGATTTGAATTAGCTATATATATTCCCCATGTTCATCCCTTGTGCAAGTATTAGTGATACATTCTAGTTGGTCTGAGTAGTATATGGCTGTGCCACCCCTTGTTGGTCTGCCTACAGTTGTGTATGGCTGTGTAACCAGGAATGGCATAGACATCTGTTACTATCAGGCTTTAGCCAGGTTCAGTTAGTGTAATGATGGACATATTGGCATGTAAGGAATTTAGTAATGCTATGAGGTCATCGTAATGCTTGCTTAAGGATCTGATATTGTAGTTAAAGATAGTTATGTTGTTGTTGGCACTGAGAAGTGCCTTTGATTGTTCTGCAGTGTAGTAATTACAGTAATCGTTTGATTCATTTAAGTCATTAAATAAGAGGTTGGTATCAGGATCAATGCTTGTAATTCATAAGATTTGTAGTGAATCTATAGTTAGAATTAAGTATAAAACAAGAGTAAATAGTCTTAAGCTAAAAAAGAGCACCTGAATTATTTAACAAATGTAAAATAATGAGCTAAGGGACTAATACAAATAAAGTGATGATCATATAATAGTGCTTGGGAATATGATAGTAGGTAGTACTATAAAAGTAATTTTTTAAAGTTATAATTATAGTTTACAATTATAATAAAAAGGGACTAATATAGGTTGTGAATAAATGAGCTTTGGAATATAATGGCAAAATTGTGAGCTTATTCTACTTTAGCACCTGAGAATAGCACCTTGATTATTTTAACAGTTGTGGATATATAAACTAGGATAGTTATATAAGCTAAAATAAAGGAGAAAATTATATAAGGGACTAAAATTAAGTAATGGTAAGCAAAGTTAAATGGACAGATGGTAGGAATTATAATATAAACTTATAATATAAAAATACAATTTGAAATGGTACTTGCAATTGCACTAGAGTCTGGTATAGGTTGTTGACAAGATCAAGGTTATAACTATAGATTTAAATTGACAAAATAAAATTCACAATTAAAGTACAAAGAATAATAGTAAAAAATCACAATGGTAATGTCTTGGTTATAATATGATAGTAAGATGGTAGACAGGTACACAGGTACAAAGGATAATACAAAGGTTGGGGTTGAATATAAAAACTTGAAAATTTGGCAACAAATGTTATGGGAAGTATAATAATAATGTTTAATGTACAAAAGTAAAATTGACTGGTAGTTATATAAAGCTAAAATAAAGGAGAAAATATATAAGGGACTAAAATTAAGTTATGGTAAACAAAGTTAAATGGACAGATGGTCACTATGAAATAATATTGGTTTAGGAGTAAGATCTGATTTGTAATATTAGATAAATTGAGCAGTTTATTGCACAATAAAAGTAAAAAAAATGAGGTAGTTGGTACTAGCTAGCAAATGATAGTTTTGGTACTTGCAAAAAAGTAATTGGAATATACACTAATTGCATACACAATGTAAAGTGACTAAAAAAACAAGTAGTGATAAACAAAATTAAATGGACAATATACTAGGGAGCCACTGTAGTATACACTATACACTATGTATACTCAATGTTATCAGGGAGACTTTCTTTCCTCTGACACGAAAAGTTCAATTATTATTATTTTTTTCACACGGGACACAGGCCTGATTCCCCTCTGGCAGTAAACTCTGCTAGGTAGTGCACACTAATTCTCCTTTTTTGACTCAGTATATTTTTGGTTTTCCCCCCAAGATTGGCCCCCAGGGGGTTTTTAGGGGGATGTTTTGGTATAGGATTGATGCCCAAAAATTAAAATTTTCTAGCAGTAAGGCGACCAAAAAACCCGGGGGAAAACCTGGAGCACAAAAAGGCCCGCTAAACACGTTTGAAAAAAGAAACAAGCATATAGTGGTTTATATATCATTATAAAGAAATTGGTCTCTCGGGGCCCCAAATTTTGGTAGGAAAAAAAAAAAAAAATTAGAAAAGAAAAGAAAAAACTACAAAAAAAACCTTAAAAAAAGTAATGCGGGGAATGTGGAAATCGTAGAGGGTTGCCGCCCCCCGGCTTTTTGGGGGGAAAAATTTTCCCTGGAAACTGTACCCGGGGGAAAGACTAAACAAAATTTTTTTTTTTTTTGTCTTATTCCCTTTTCACAAAATACTTTTAAATTTTCTTTAAAGAAAAAAAAATTTTTTTTTTTTTTTTTTTTTCAAAAATTTTTGGAAACTGGGCCCACTTTAGATTTTGGCCTTGGACCCGGGAAGGGGTTTTAAGGGGCACGAGGGGAAAGTGTCTGTCCTTAGGCATTAAAAAGGGACTTTAAAGGGAAGTTTTTTGTCTAAACCCAAACCCAATGAGGGGGGAAGCCCACCAGAGTTGGGGACGGTGTGTGGGCCCCTTGTGAAGAAAAACAAGTCTGGTCAAAGGTGGTTCCAAGTGTGTTTTTGCTTTCAAATGATTTTTTTTTTTGTATCATCTGTAAATATTGTCCAATACAATGGAACCTCTGTTTACAAATTTTTAACCCCATTCAGGGGCCCCTTTTTCCTACCCTGATTTTTTTAAATATGGGGGATTAATTTTCCTCTTTTAAAAAATTTGGGAAATCCCTTAAATTCGTTCCATGGGAATTTCTGCTGCCCAGGGGCATAAACCAAAATGTACTTTAATTTGTGCTTTGGGTTTTTTATTTATCCAGTTATCTAATATAAACATAATAAAAAATTTATTAACAACATAGAAAATGTTTATATATTTCTGAATAAATTAAAATAGGCCAAAATTGGGGGCAAGGGTTGGAAAACTGGCAGTGGCAGAAAGCATCCCCCTTTTAAACCTCCCATCTAGTATTTCCCTGCCCCATAACCCCCCACCTAGCTTGCAAAAAATTCTGTGATTGGTGGTGAGGGTGTTATGAAAGTATCCACAGGTGTAGTCAAGCGATGTGTATATATAGGTGTGGGACGTGATCACTGTGGCCCCCGGTTTGGTGGTGGCGGGCCCAGGGGTTTGGGTTGGGTGGTTTCAGCTCCCCTTCACTCTCTGCTACTGCCTCATTTTCTGTGCTCCCTGTCTGTTGTTTGTTTCCCCCCTCTGCTGTTGCCTCCTTTTCTGTGCTGCTTAACAAAACTGCTGCTGCCCCCCTTTTGCTGTTCCCTTCACTCTCTGTGTGCCGCTCACTCTGCTGCTGCCGCCTCACTTGCTGCTGTTTTTCATCTCGGTGCTGCCCCCACTCTGCTACTCCCTTCACTTCTGCTTGCTGCTCACTCTTTTGCTGCTGCCTCACTCTCTGCTGTGCCCACTCTGTGCTGTTCACTCTTGCTGCTGCCTCACTCTGTACTGCTTAAACTCTCTGCTGTTTGGCCTACTCTCGGCTGCTGCCTCACTCTCTGCGTTTGCCTCCTTTTGTTTTGTTTTCATTTTCTTTTGCTCCCTTTCCTCTCTGCTGCGGGCCCTTACTCTGTGTTTGTTAAATTTCTGCTCTGCCTAAACTCTCGGGCGGCTGCCTCATTTCTGCGGGCCTGCTTCACTCCTGCTGCTGCCTAAATCTCTGCTGCTCCCCACTCTCTGTTTTTTTCCTTCATTTCCTCTGCTGTTTGCCTAAAACTCTCTGCTGCGGGCCTCCCTTTCTGTGCGGCTTCACTTTGCGCTGCCTCCTCTCTGCTGCGCCTCACTCTTGCTGCTGCCTCCCCTTGCTGTGCTTCACTCTATGCTGTTCCCTCATTTCTGCTACCCCTTCACCCCTTCCTGTGCTCCCTCACTCTTGCTGCTGCCTCCCCTCTCTGTTTGCTGCCTCCCTGCTGCTGCAAAAACTCCCCTGCTGCTCCCTAAAATCTCTGCTCCCTGCCCTACTCTGCTGCTGCTTCACTCTCTGCGGGCCCTCACTCTTTGCTGTTTGCCTAAACTTCCCTGCTGTTTTCACCCCGCTGCTCGCCTCACTCTCTGTGGGGTCACTCTGTGTGCTTCACTCTCTGTTTTGTCCCTCACTCTCTGCGTTTCCCCTCACTCTGCTGCTCCCTTAACTCTCTGCTGTTTCCCTCACTCTGCTGCTGTTTTCACTCTCGGGCTGTGCTTCACTCTCTGCTGCTGCCTAACTTTTTGCTGCTGCCTCCTCTCTGTGCTGCCTCACCCCCTCTCCCTGCGGCCTCACTTGTTTGTTGCTTCACTCTCTGCGCTCCCTCACTCGGGGCCTGCCCTCACTCTGCGGCTGTTGCCTCACTCTGAAAGAAAAGATAAAAAGATAAGATTTTGTTTGGATTTTTTAACCCCGGGGGGTTTTAGCCCCCCGGGGTTAACCCAAGAAAAGTCAGTGCTTCACCCGGGGACTGTTTAACTTTTTTCCTTTTGGGGGGCTCCTCAGTCTTGCCCCCCCGGTTGAAAACCCAAACCAGTGGGACAAAACACCCAGGTACCTGTTTTGCTGAGGTGAACAGGGAACGGGTGTTGGGAAAACTTTGTCAGCATTTTTCCCCCCGGGGGGGAAATCAAACCCCGGGCCCCCCGTGTGCAAAGGGGGGAGTTTGGGCCCCGGGCCCAAAAATTGGGCTGTTTCCCATGCTTCTCTGCTCCCTCTGCTGCTCCCTAAACCCTGTTTGCTTCCCTACTTGCTGCTGCTTCACTCTCGTTTGCTGTCTTTTTCATTTCTTACCTTTTTTTTCCTAATTTTTAAATTGTTTCCTGAGTTTTGCTGATTGTATGTAAATTTCTGTCTTTCAGGCGAGGCATTGTGTAAGAATTTTGTTGGGTTTTTAAAACCAAAATTTTGCTCCCAAGGATCTGCAGTGGTCACCAGGCGCAAATGTACCTTCTTTTCCTTTTGGCCCTTTTGGGCACCAAGATACCCAAGTGGTCTCGCGAAAGTTTCAGCCACCCATTAGGGTTATTTTGGTTGGCACCAGATACCCGGGGTTTTCCCATTTTGCCCCCGCCCCCAAGGGGTTCCCTTGGGTTGGGGCCCCAAATTTTAGTCGTGGTCTCCCCGTAGTTACAGCCACCATAGGGTTCCCTTTTGGTTGGCACCAAAAATGGGTTCTTGGTTCACGAAATTTTCGGCCAAAAATTGGGTTCCCCTTGGTTGGCACAAGATACCCTTGGTTCAAAAGTACCTAAGCCCCCCAAAAGGGTTTTTTTTTTTAACCTTGGGTTTGGCCCAAAAATTTTTTGGGGTTTTTCCACGTAGTTTCAACCCACCAAAAAGGGTTCCCCTTGGTTGGCACAAAGATAGTCTTTGGTCTCACGTCCCTTAAAAGCCCACTTAGGGTTTTCCTTGGTTGGCACCAAGTTATTCATGGTCTCCCCCAGTCCCTACGCCCCCTTACGGTTCCCTTTGGTTGGAAAACCGGGGATACCCGTGGTCTCGCAGTAGTAAGCCACTAATGGGGTTACCGGGTTGGGCACCGGACAGTTTTTGGTCTCACGGGTAGCTCCCACCCAACCATAGGGTTACCAATTTGATTGAAGCTTTTGGCCCCTAAAATTATAAAAAAAAATTATGAAAAATGCCCAAAAAAATTTGGACAAATTTTATTTTTAATTACTTTTATATTGTTTATTTTTATTTTATTATTTTATTATTTTTTTTTTTTAAAATTTTATTATTTCTATTATTATTATTTCTAAATTTATTATTATTTTTTAATTTTTAAGGAACTAAAGGGCACAGATTATTTACCTAATAAGAGCCCTTCACCATGTACGTGTTTACTACTATTTTTTAATAAAAAATTATTTTTGGGGACATGATACAGGGGTTGTACAAGTTTTTATAGTAGTTGGGTGTAAAAAAAGCCGTTTTTTAATAAACATTATGGGCAGTTTAAAAATTTTAACTAAGCAATGATGGGTCAAGTGGTAAAAATTACCAAAAATTTTAAAATAATAAAAATACCCAATTTTAATTTAATAAAAATTGTTGGGGCTTTCTTTTTTCCCCAATTTTTTTAAAATTGAAAAACATTGTAACCCTTTGCAATTAAATAAATTTTTTTATTTTTTTTAATTTATTTATTTAATTTATTTTTTATTTTTTTTAAACCCCATTGACTGTTGAAACCCCCCAAATCCTGGGGGTCCCCTGGTGTCGCAAAATATTTAAAAAAAAAAAAAAATTTTTCTTAAAAAAGGATAGAGAATTTTTCCCCAAAAAAGGGAAATAAACCCCAAAAAGTCCCAAAATTTTTTGAGGGAAAAAATTTACGGAATTACCCCTCAGGGGAAAGTTGGGGCCCTTTCGGCGATATTTAGATTTGGCGTTTTTTCCCCCCCATTTTGGCCCTATTTTCCCGGCCCTTAATTCCATTTTTTCCAGCGCCCAAACCCATAGTTTATTTCTTTAGAATTCCATTTTTATTATCGATTGGGTACAGAAAATTTGCGCTTTACTGTTTTAAACCTACCCAAAAAAGTGGGGTTAGAAAAGGAAATTTTGGGGCCAAATTTTTCTGCAAATTAAAAAATATGCCAATTTCAAAATAGGGTCCAAAATGAAAAAGGCAAAAATTTTCTGGTTTAAAAATAAAATTTTCTTGTTCATCAGCCCAAAATCCCCGGGCCCCCCTTGAAAATTATTTATTTTCTTTTTTGAATTTTTACTCAAAAAATAGAATTTACTGTTAGCGGGATATGCAATATTGAAATTTATTGTATAAAAAATGTCAACCCATTTTTGGGACTCCCTATTAGAGTGGCAAAGGGGGACATTTATTGGCAAGACATCATTTGTTTCTCTTGAACACCCGGCAAAAAAAACTTTCCCTTTTATTTGACTCCATTTAAAGGGGTCCCTTTTTAATTTAAAACCAAATAAAAGATCATTTATTTCTATAAAAATTTTTTCCCAATTCTTTTCAAATGTGACTACAAAAAAACGGGGAATTTTAAATTTAAAAACTATATAAAAAATACACCCCCAAAGGGGGGGGTTTTTAAACCCTTTGGGACTTTTTCAGGCCCTCTCTGAACTGTCATTTTGTCCCAAAAATATTCGAAAAAAAAAAAAAAAAATTTTTTTTCCTTTTAAAATTTTTAGGATTTTTTTTGGTGTTTTTAAGCCTAAAAAATTTTTTTCCCCACATTTCTTCCCGGATATGGAGCCGCAAATTTTGGCAGAAAGTGTTGTGCGTCCGGCAACAGCGGAAATTTGCCCCCCCCGGTATTTTTTTATTTACTCTAATTAAAAGGTTTTTGAATTTTTCAATATTTTTTTTTTTCCAGGGTAATTATGGGGCCTGGGGCCCCCCAATTTGAAAGGGTTTGAATTTTTCAAAAAAACTTTCATTGTTTACAACAAAATTTAAACAGAACAATTTACCCTTTTGGGTTCTGGACCACTTTTTTTCCCACAAACAAAAAAAATACAAAAAAAATGTTTTTTCCTATTGTTTCCATAATTTTTAAAAAAAATTTGTACATTTTAAAACACTTTTCCTAAAAACTGCTGCAGCTTGGGGAAAATTTTGAAAAAAAATGGGGTAAGGGCGAGTAAAAATGACACTCCTCACACATAAAACGAGTGTCTCTCGTTTTTTGTGGGCTTTTTTTGGGGTTTATGTGTACATACTTAACCCCTCCTTGAGCTTTTTTTCCTTGGCAGTAGTATGAGGCAGTTGCAGGGGGAAATGAATCACAGGCCGGGAAACGGGGGATGCGGGGGTTGGTAATTTCGTGGGCCCCGGGTTTATTGAGGTTTTGTCTTGGTACTTTGCAATTTTTGGTCCTGATTTGGGAAAAGGCAAAATTCCCCATATTTGGGTGTTTTGTTGGTTTCAACTTGTTTATGTTATAAGCATTTAGTAGGTATCAACAAGTGGAAAAAAAGTTTGTTTAAAACCTTAAAACTCTTGCTTTACACAGTCTGAAAACCCCAAATTTGAAAGTCCCCCCTTTTTGCCCCAAAAATGCATTTTTGAGGTTGTAGTCAAGACGCTGCGGTTTTTAAAAAGGGTTCTTTTGGTTTCCCCCCTTTTCCCCTGCCAATTTGGGTCCCCCCATTTCGTTTGTGGGGAACTGTTGTAAAAATGGGGAAATCACGTTTGTCATGCCACCAAAATTGCCATGAGGGCATTGGCAGAAAAAAGGTTGCACTCCCCTTCTGCGAGTGCCGGGTTCAAAAACCTTGGCATTTTGTTTGCGATTACCCGCCCCGGTCCCCAACCACGTCTGTCAATTTCACTCGCAAAAAAATACTGGTAAGGGGCTTGTGTACCGTTTCATTTAAATAAATATCCCCCTTTACCAAGAATGGTTCCTTTATTGTTCAAACCACTCACGAGTACCCAAAACTTCGGGTTTATCTCCAAAGTATTACTCCCCAGTGTACAAAATAATATCTAAAACAAGACCACTTCGGGAAATCAACAGTCAAATAGTTTTATACAAAGCTTTTCCCTTTCTTGCTTGTATTTATTGTTTGGAATGGAGTTTTCCCTTTAAAATTAAAATAAAGGGGAATCATCAAAAAAAGTTTTCCTGAAGGGATTAAAAATACTGCGGCATTTTTTGTTTCAGGAAAACAAAAAACACATTTTTTATTTATATAACCTGTCGTTCTGTCGGGGCCTGGTTTTGTTGAAAAGTGTAAAAAAAGAAACAGTATCGGGAAAACGTTTTTGAAACTATAAGTCACTAAAATTTGGGTTTTGGGAAAATCAGGCGATCTGTTGTCCTTTATGGGGTTTTGACAGTGTGCTTATACACATGGGGCAAAAGCATTATTGTGGAAAAAAACAGGTACATTCTGCCCAGTTTCTCCTTCCACTTGTGTAGCCGTGAAATTTTTGGGGAGGAATTGTATTTTTCCATGGTGTAATCACGTATGAATTTTTTTTCCCTGACAATTATGTTCCCCCCCGGGGTTCATCGAAAAAAATCAAGCGTCCCGGTTTTAGGCAAATTTTTTCCGAGTGGAAAAAGATGGCTTTATTCCACCTTTTTGTTTCATCAAAATCAAAAAGGGGTGGGAAAAAAAACCCCGTCACCCTCCCGGGCCCCCCCCAGAAAGCGGTTTTGTGGTGGGGTTTTGGATATTGTACTGTGGTTGGGGGTGGCAGGTTGTGGTGGTGCGGTTTTTGGGCCCCCGTGGGGGGTTTGGGTGGGGGCTGGTTGTTCTTTCTGGTCAGCCGCGTGGTAGTAGCGGGCCCCGGGGATGGTGCCACAGGGCCGTGCCACCCTCACTAAAAACCCCCCCCTGCTCCCCCCTCCGGGCCCCATTTTACCCCTGTTTTCAATATCTCTCTTCACTATCAGGTCGTGGGTTGGGCCACGGGTGTGTCCCGAGTTTTTTCCTTCCCCCTTTGGAACCCAAAAAATGAAACAAAACCAGACCGATGTAAATCGTTTAAAATGGCGCTTTTAATGGGGAATTTTCAAATTCACTGTCACTAGAAAATGCTTTCCCAAAAAACCCTTTAAAACACTTTTCACTATCACTATCCTATCAAGCCCATTATCAGGGGTTTTTTACACGACCCAAAAAGTTTCCCCTTTCGTCCGGTTTAAAGGGGAACGGAAAGTGAACAAAGCCGGCAAGCAACCCGAAAGGGGAAGGTTTTTGGGTCCTTTTGGGTTTTCGGGCACTATTTACTTTTTCCTGGGCACTTTTTTCGGTTAAAAACTCTTTAAAAAACCCTTGAATTTTATGTCCCGACTTTTTTATCGCTGTTAGGCTATCACTTGGGGAAAAAAAAGACCTCCAATCCGCCGGGGGGTGAGAATTTTTTTACGGAGGGATGGTGAAATGGAATGAAAACATGGCGTTCCCACAATGCACCGCCTTTGGTCCCAGATTTTTTTCCCAGGGTGCAACCCACCACTGAGACCCAAATTTCTCCGTGGGGCCTAAAAAAAGGCCCTTTTTGGGGTCGATTTGGGAAACCGGGTAGAATTTTTGTGGTATAAATTCGTCGAAAATTTGGCTCGTAAGACGTTTTTTATACGTCGGAAACAGCAAAGGGGTTAAGTGGTTTTGGGGAAGAGTTTAAACTGATTTTCAGGGTGGGTTTTCTTTAATATATTTTTAGTAATGAATTCCATTTTTAGGGCCCCTTTTTGTGCATAAGTTTTTTCATAGTTTTGATTTTGGACAGGGTATATTCAAAAAAAAAAAATCTGTGTTTTTGTGTTTTTGGTCCTGTGTCCTTTTTTAAATTGGTGAGGGAAGTTTGAGTGGGGGTTTTTATTTAAAGTGTATTTTTCTTGTATGTGTAGGCACATGAATTTGTTGGTGTTCTTAATGGTGAGCAGATTCGCCCTTTTAAAATTGGTGGAGTAAGTGGCGGGAAATGGGAAAATTTGTTTCCCTTTTTTTAAATGCTGCCTTTTGGTTTGGGGTTTTTGGGGGTTTTAGGTGTTTGGGTGTTGTTGTTTCCCCCTGCCAAAAATTCCCTATGTAAGATAAGGGTACCCCTGAGTGTATGGTTAAAAGTTTCCAGGAGAGTGATTGTGGAACGTTGTAAACCCTTTTCTTTGATGCTTTCCTTCAGTTTGGAGATTTTTTTTGGTGATTTGTTGTATTTGTGTCCGGAAAAATTAGGGGTACTGTCAAAAGGGGGATACCTAGGAATTTTCCTTCTGTGAGTCTTTTTGGGAATGAAACCATTATCGTTATGTTAATTTGGATCATTTGCAGCTTTTTTCCAAAAAATGAATGAAAAAAGGTTTTTAAAAAGGGATTCAGGGGAGTTTATTAAATTTTTGCATAAAACCAGGCAGGGTATTTTTCCCCAATTTGGGGGTTGACTGTGTTTGCTAGTATGGGCTGTGTTTGGGGTGGAAAAAAACATATGTGCGTCAAACTGCAAATTAAAATGGGTTTGGGAGCTGTGATGATTGGTAGTCATTTTATGTAGATGAGAAAGAGGAGTGGTCCCGGAGCCCTTTCCCTTTTGGGGACTCCCACTGTGATTGGGGTTTGGGGGGAAGAGTTTGCTTATTTGCATTTTAAAATATTGAGTTCCTTTTAAATAAGGTATGAAATTTTTGGGAAATTTAGGGGGTGGCTTCTGATGCCTTTTAGGGCATTAATTTGGGTACAGCAGTTTTATGGTTGGCTGTATCGAAAGCTTTACATAAATCAATTTAAAATGCCCGTGGGGGCCCTTTTTTCTTTTTTGGTGCGGGGTATATTGTTTTTAGGAAGTGTATGATAGCATCATTGTGCCCTTTTTTTTTCCCTGAATCCATCTGACAAAGGGTTTTAAAATGTTGTGGAAAAAAGGTAGGAATAATCCGTCTAATTTAATTAATTTTTCAAATTTTTAAAAGGGGCGTGGTTTAAATTAGATATTGGTCTATAAAATTTTTCAAATCAGCTTGGTCCCCCTTTTTTTGAATGGAGTGAACCCCCGCTATTTTGAGGGATTGTTGGGGGGAAGGGAGCTGATTCAATGGATTTGTTAAAGAGGGTTGAAAAAATTGGTAACAATAATTGAGTTTCTTTTTTGACTTTTAAAAGAAAGGGAAGCTGTTTATGCTCCCCCTTTGTTTTTAAGGGTGTTATGATGAGCTTAAATTCTTTGGGGGTTTGGGTTTGGGGCTAAAGGGAAAAGGTATTTGGGTTTGGGGACCTATAAGGGGGAGTCTATGGAAAGGGTGTTTATGGTTCCCCTTCGTAGATTTTTAACCCCATGGTGGGAAGAAAAACTTGTTTTCTGTTGTTTCGGGTTTTAGTTGGGGTGAGTGGGGGTTCCTTGTTTTGTTAGTTTGGGTTGTTTTGTTTTTGGATAACTTTTATTTCCCCAAAAATTTCAGATAGAATTTTTTCCCTGTATTTTTCATATCACCCCCTTTGGATGTTTTGCAATCTATTTTCTAATACCCCCAAAATTTTTTTTTTTTTTTCCCTTTTCAGGCTGGTAAGTGCTGAAAGGTTAACCCTTTTGGGGAAATTTTTCTTTTTTATTTGACCCTTTCTATACTGTTTTTTATATTTGTGCTTTGTTTTTAATGGAAATTTAGGATTTCTTGGTGTTAGCCCGGGGTTTTTCATCTCTTTGCTGTGATTTTGTTTTTTTTTTTTTTAGGGAATGTTTGTTTCAGGAGGCTTTTGGGTTTTTTTTTAGGAAAATTATTTTACTTCATTAAAATTTTGTATATGTTTCGAGCTCATTTTTCCAATTGATTTATTCATAGTCTTTAAAGTTGTTTTTTTTCTTTTTTGTTTTTGTAGTCCGTAGGTTAATTTAGGGATGTTTGGGCAGTTTGCCCGGGGGGTCTTGAGGGTCGTTAAAATATTGATAATATTTTACCCCTTTTTTCATTTGCTCTCTTTTTTTCTTTTTTTCCCCCACTCTCTAAAATTTTTTTTTTCTTTCCATTAAATCCTACCCCCCTTTCAACACTTTTACTTTGTAAAAAATCCTTTATATGCTTTCTTTTTCTTCCCTTTCTTTTCTCTTTTTACCAAACACAATTTCCCAGTAGCTTTTTTCCCCCCCATCCACTTTCCTGTAACCAACCAAAACCCTTTTGCTGAAAAAAACCCCTAAAACTATATTCTTAAACTTGCCCCTTAAATTTTTTTTACCCCATTGCCCCATACTCTCACTTTGCCCCTCTGCCTCCAACAGTTGTTTTATCTTTCCCCAACTGCCTCCCCCTTTAGTTTATAAACCCTTTACCTCTCTTTTCTTGCTGTTCCATTTTCCCTTTTATTTCCCTCTACCCTTTTTTCCCCTTAAATGTACCTACAGCAAAAAGTGATTATTAGCTGGGCCCCTCTTAAAAAAGTCCTCCTGAAATCTAAACCCTCAGTATTTTATTTTATCCCAAAAATTAGGGCCCAAACAAAACTTTCCCCTTTTATTATGCCCTATTCAATCTTGTATTTCTTCTTTTCCCCCCCTTTTTCTTAAAATATTTTTTACCTATAACCAAGCCCCTTTTTACAAATTTCAAATCAAAATGCCCCCTTTTTCATTTTACAATGGCACCCAAAGCACCTACCACACCCTTCCCCTAAATCTTTTTCCTACTTTAGCATTTAGGTCCCTTAAAATACATGTACAAAGGTTTAAACCCTTTGCGAATTTAATGACATACTACTTATAGAAAGCCACCTTTTTTATGCAGAGCATTTCAGGCAAATTAGGTCAGTTTTGTCCCCGGATCCAACCCCCTTCCAGTTGATAATGCCCAGGTACCCTTTTTTCTGATGGGAAAATGGGACAACCAGTGTTTGGAAAAAACAACCCCCTGTTTCAACCCTTGCCGGGAGTCAAAACCCCGACCCCTCACCTATGAAGTGAGAAAAATTTTGCCCCCAGGCCACCGCCCCTCCATCTGTGGGTTTTTTTGTTTTTCACTAAAACTTCATGACTTTACCCTTGGGGGTTAAAAATCAGGAGACATTTTTTCAAAAAGGCTTGCCCCTTGCTGTTCCCAAATTTAAAAAAGTTCTGTAAATTAAAATTAGGGATGTTTCCAGTAAAAATTTAAACCCTTTGGTATTCCAGTTAATGAAGGAATTGTTAAGAATTGGACTATATTTTCTTTGTTTAAAACACCAGCCTTCCCCATCAAGGTAGTGGTGACTAACCCCAACAAAAAAGGAAGCAAATTCCCCTCATTCATGCGTCACCGGGCCCTTTCCAAAAACTGGTGACCCAAAAGTTTTAGATGAACCCTTTTTAAAACAAAACATTTCCCCGCCCATTCTTTAGGTGTAGTCACTCTAAGTACAGCAGGGGTCTACCCCTATCCCCTGTGGGTTCTGTCCCGAAATATGTAGGGAGACAGGCAGGGGTCTTGCCGTCCCCCTTGGGGAAAGGGGCTCAAAATGCCTCTAAAAAAGAGCCCATGTAAGGTCGCCGTGTCCTCCCCAGAGACTCCCCGGGGGGATTTGATGAACTGGAAAGAGGCAAACTCATTCTCACAGATCCAGCTTCAGGCGCCGGGCGGTGCCTAGAAGCCTCCCCTAATCGCCGTCCCAACCTGTAGAACGCAAAAACCCGGAAAAATACAAAATTTCAAAAAAAATTGGCATTTAATTTATACTTAAGCCCCCAACCCAAACCCCCAACACAGGGGGTCCCCTTTTATTTCATTTCTACCCGTCCTCATCCCAAAATAAATTCCTTAGGTCATGTGCGGTCACTCACATCTCACCTCCGCCAATAAAATTTTAATGTCTTTCTACCTTGTATGTTAGAAGTGTAAGGGTCCCGGACTGAAAAGGTTTTTTAAAAATTTGTCATAGTGTTTGCTTAAGGTCTTTTTAAACCAAATTTAAAGATTTATTTCTAGACCTTTTTTTAATAAAAAATTTTGGCCTATTTTATTTCCCATTGGTCATGGGGGGCCTGGGCTGAAAAAAGAGGGGGACCTGGCTGTTTTCGAAAAAGGCACTGGACAGGGGGACCTAAAGTCAGTACTTTAACCCGCCAATCGGGGGTGTGTATTTCGTTAAGTGTTTGCCAAAACAGTAACCCGCCCCCTTGGTCAAAGGGCCCTTTATCCCCCACGAAAGGGCCCGGTTTATAGACCAAACCATGGAGGGTTGAAACCCCCCAAACCCCCTGCAGGTTTTCCCAGAAGCTAAAAAAAACCTTGTTTTTGTGTGAATTTAAAATTATTTTCTTATCTTGCGGGAAAATTTTTGACTACAATTGGGTTTCCAAAACCCGAAGAGGAAACACAAGATTCAAAAAAGCCCCCATTTGCAACCCCTACCTTCCTCTTGGGTCGGGAGAAAAGTTTTTATGTTGCTGTCGTTTCCCTTTTTCTGAACCCTTTCCCGGGCCAGGTTAAAAAATCTTGGGTCTTTAAGCTAAGGGGCTAGGAACATGGAGAAGGTAATAACAAACAGGGTAAATTTTTTTCATTTCACGAATTTGGGTTTGGGGCATTTAGCTGATGAATGACATGGTTGCTTTGCCTGTATTGCTCTCTGGGACTTTCCCATTTATTGCCCGATTTTTTTTAAATGCAAATTTTCCCCCTTTTCCCCTTCCCCTTCTGGGTTTATGTCCCCCTTTAAAAAAACCCCCCTCTTCCCGTTCTGAATTTTTGGGTTTACCCCTGCCATGTTTCCTTTTTAATGAAACCCCTGTGGGTTTTGCACTTACCCTGAAAATAATTTAAAAAATTTTGCATGGAATTTCTTTTCACCATAATAATAAAAAAAAAAAAAAATATTTTTTTCTTTTTAAGGGTTTCAATGTGTGTTTAACATGCCGTATGAATGGAAAAAAGAAAACCCCTTTTTCATGCCTAGGCATTTTGGACAAAACTTAACCCTTTTTCTTATAGACTACCCTTTAAATTTTAGAAAAGGTGAAAAGTGGTTAAAAACCCAAAAAAGTCAGTCTTCCACTTATTGTTTAATAGAAAAATTATAGAAATTCTACTTGTGAATTTTTCCCTTGTGGCTTTTTTTTGCCTAACAAAAGTTTTTTTGCATATTAATTAATTATTTTAGGTGTAGGTTTGGGGACGCAGCCACCCCGGGGGGTACTTTCCATCCCGCCAAGGAGGGTTAAAGGGGAAACCTTTTAAATTTGGGCCCCCCCTTATATGGGAGGTTAGGTTTCAGGATTTCAGAAAAGTGGGGCATCACAGGAAAACAGAATGCCATTTGTTTCCCGTTATAAAAAGTCGATAAGTTTACACTAACATTTTTTAAATTTTTTTTTCCTCAAAATTTCTTGTAGGGTTTTAACCCCCTTTCTGTCGCAAACCCCCAATTTCCCGAAGTGTTTTCTGGTGTCGCAAAAATTTAAAAAAAAAAAAAAAAAACTTTATGAAAGAAAGAGAATCTTTTTTCCCGATTGTTTAAAGACACCCAAAAAAAAAAAAATTTGATGGAAAACTGACGGAATTACGCTCTGCGAAATTAGCGTCCCCACCCCGGGCCTATACGCCCTCCCGGCCCCTTTTCCTGACTTTGAGCCCGGGTTTTTTGGGCCAAAATTTCCCTTTTTCCCGTTGGGCCAAACTCATAGTATTTCCCTTTTGAACTCCATTTTTTTTATTTAGATGGAGTACAAAAAAAACGCCCCTTTTTCCCATTTAAATTTCCCAAAAAAGTGGTTAAAAAATTTGGGAACTGGCCCAAATTTTATTGGGAAATTAAAAAAGATGCCAATTTCAAAATTGGGTCCAGAATAACGTGTAGGGAAAATTTTTGGCAATAAAAAAAGGATTTCCTTTTATTCCTTGTACATTCTTAGGCCCCTCTTTTTTTACCAAGTGGGGCCCCCCCATACCCTTTCGCATAATAAAGTTCAATTTCCCCTAAGCTCGCTTTTATCGCAAAAATTTTGGGCCCCCGCATACCGAAAAAAAACGTTATTTACCCCATTTCAACTACCCAATTTAAAGTGGTCCCGAATTTGCCCAAAAATTTGGGCCCAATTTTACCCAAAATTAAAAAATTTGACAATTTCAAAATAAAGGGTTAGAAGAAAAACTGCAGCCCTTTCTGGCTCTTAAAAAAACAGTTTTTTTCGTTCATCAGTATGTCTCCAGGCCCTGTGATTTTACTCTTGCTTTCTATTTTTGAAATTTTTTTTTAAACAAAAAATAGAAAATTTTTCTATTATGCGAACGCAATACTTAATTTTAAATTTTTTAAATAACATCAACCATTCCTTTATGCATATTAGAATGGCTAGTTTGGGCATTTATTGGGGCAATTTATATCTTTGCTTACTTTTTTAAAAATTGGGAAAAATTAAAAAATTTTCCCCCCACTTTGAGCTCCCTTTCCAGGTTTTTTTTATAGTAAAAAACAGTCCCCCAAAAACCTCTATTTTTTAAAATGTTTTTCCCTTTATTTAAATGAGACCAAAAAAAATGAGAATTCAACCCTAAATTATATCGAAAAAAAGACCACAAAAAGTCGGCAATTTTTAAATTTAAAAAAAAGGGCGGGTTTTTTTTTTTTTTCTTTTTCAATGCATGTTCCAGGATTTTTTTTTTTTGGGGCACACTGGGCCCCCACAGGGCCCCTTTCTCTTTACATGTGGGGCCCCACCCGTTTCTCCGCTTTTTATTTTAAGCTGCTTGAATTTTTTGAGTATATATCCCTCAAACCGGTACCTCCTTAAAGGGGTATTTTATACGACCTTGCAGTCAAAGGGTTTAATGTAGGGGGAAAAAAGTGAAAAGTGGGTTTTTTTGTAAAAAGTTAGGGTGGGTTTTGGCAGGTATGGTAGCCACCAGGGGCCCCCACCCTACCCCCACATAATTCTTAAAATTTAACCTTTTACCCGTGCCAAACCCCCTTTTGAAAAAAGTTTTCTATGTTTCAAAAATTTTTTTGGGAAAAAATATAAAATTATTTTTCTTATGAAATGATAGGAATTTTTCCCGATGGTAATGACCAAAAAAGTAGAAAATTTGGTCGAAAACTCACAGAATTCGTCCTGCGAAGTTAGCGATTCACGAATTACGCATCGGCGTTTTTCCTGATTTGACCCCTGTTTTTGGCCAATTCCTTTGTTCCTTTTACCAAACTCATAGTATTTCTTTAGAACTCCTTTTTTCACAGAGATAAAAAAAAAAACGCCCTTTTTACCAATTTGAACTACCAATAAAGGGTCAAAAGGGCAATCGGGCCAAATTTTTTCATGCAAATTAAAAAAAATCCCCAATTTCAAAAATAGGTCCAGAATAAACAGTGTAACATTTTTGGGCACAAAATAGATACCTTATTAAAATTATACATCTCTGGGCCCTTTATTTTACATGGCCCCCCGATACCGTACCTCACATAACGTTCAACCCCGCATCCCGTCGCTTTTATCGAAAAAAATTTTGCCTCGCATACCGTAAAAAAACCCGCTCACCGCTCTTGTCCGAGACGGTCCAATGTGCGCACTTACCGCCTCACAGTGCGCCCGGGGGGCATTGTTTATCAGCAGCCTCCCCCGGTAACATCCAAGAATACAATCGGGAACATTTCGTTTTTTACAGTGTTTTTGGTGATTTTATCGCAAAAAAAAAGTGACCAGGGCCCAAAAAGTTTCTATGTCACCACAGCAATAAGGGGGAGAATTCTTAGAGGGTGAAAAAAAGATCATTGAAAGTAGAAAGTGAGTGCGTGTCTCCGGCTGGGGCCCGTTTATAAAAACCCCCCAACAACCATCGCTTAATTGGTGGTACAGCTGTGCTGCTGCTGTAGCATCGTCTGCTGCTGCTTTAGCATTGTCTGCTGCTGCGTAGCACGTCAGCTGCTGCTGCTGCTGCTGTAGCACCGTTGGGGGTGGGGCTTTTTGAGAATACCAAGAAACAATTAAACCCCAGAGGATTTTGCCCCCCCAGGAAACCCCAAAAAAAGCAGTGTTCGAAGAGTCAAAACTTATTTCCTTTGGGGTCCTTAAATCTTGTCCCCCAGGTGCACCCAACCGTCGACAAAACCCCCGGGTGAACGGGAAAAATGCCTGGAACTAGTGCTCATATTGGGAATTTAAACCCAGCAAAGGTTGGTTTGAGAGATTTAAGACGTAGTGGCAACATTTGAAAAGGCCTGTTCTGGAAAAAAAATCCCAAAACAGGCCCTACAGTACTCGGGAGGAAAAGGCATCCAGGACAAGTGTCTCATCAGTCATTGTGCATCTTAATAAGGTAAAAGTATTTATTTTTCTTTTTAGTAGGTATACATGCCCAATATAATTGTGCATGTACTATTACATGTGCAAAACCTTCTCTTTGTGGTAGGAAAATTATATTTATGTGGTAAAAAATTTTTTTTTTATACTTTTGGGGTCTTGCACGGATTAATTTTTATTTCTTATTTCTTATGGGGGAAAAAATTTATTCGCTATGATCATTTCGATAACAATGAGCCTCTTCCGGGTTAAGTCGCTATGCGGAGGTCCATGTATATTACTTTCTGTTTTTATTTTTTATTCTACAAAAAAATACAAAATTTTTGTTTGCAGACTACTGCATTATTGTAAAAATGGTAAAATAATTCAGTGCACTAGTGAAAGAAAATTGACTCCCCAGTTTACATGTTTTGGGGCGTGTGGTGTGATTTGCTTCTCCTGAAAAATTGGTAAAAATGAACATTTCCCTCTTTGAATCAATTTCAAGGTCTTTTCATCGTGAAATAATCAAAATCATCTCTATTTCTGTAAAATTTTTTTCCATCTTACATATGAGAACATGAAAAACGAGAAAAAACGATAAATACTATAGAAAGTACACCTCAAAGTTGATTTTAATCCAAAAAATGGTCCGAGTTTTTTTTTTTTCTTATGCATGCTTGTTCAGGTTTTTTTTTTTTGGGTGCCATGCCCCAAAAAACCCTTTTTCTCACATGTGGGCCCCACCAGCTTTCTCCTGGTTTTTATTTTAAGCGCTAGAATTATTTTGGGATAATGTGTCCCAAAAAGAGTAAGAGTATATTTACAACCAAAACAGTAAAGGGGTTTTTAAAAGCCCCAGGTGATAAAAGCTATAGTTGTAAAATCTTAAAATATTTGTGTCTTAAATATTTTTGTCTTAAAATAGGGTGCAAAGTGAAAACAGCCTCCCTCACCTTAACAACGAATAGGGGGCCCCCAAAACCCTGTCGGTAAAAGTTTCTCGCAATCGA
>NC_069486.1:26107098-26123410 GCF_026875155.1 Cherax quadricarinatus
TATTTTGTTTTTTAAAAACTTTTTGAAAAAGATGTTTAACAGCTGACTACAGAATCAGACACCAACTTTCCCCCTACCTCTATGGGTTCATGAAAGGTAAAAGTGTGCAGAACTGTATTTCCACCTTTCTCACTGCACAACACTCTACTAGTTTTACCACTTTTCTTGATCTAAAATCTGCATTTGATATTGCAAACAGAACCGTTATACATGAACTAGCCAAAATGAATATTGGTGGTAGCTTACTCTGCTGGATAATAGGATACCTGTCAAATAGAGTATCCTCTGTCCTTTACCAAGGCTTCAGAAGTGATTCTAAAGAAATATCTTTAGGTACACCGCAGGGAGGAGTTCTTAGTCCCATGCTATTTAATATTCTGATTAATGCTCTCCTAAATGCTCTACCTGCCTCACCTAAACATATAGCTATAAGCTATGCTGATGATATCATGATCCATACAACAGGGCATAAGAAGATGAATACCATTCTTAATGAAGTTCAAGCAATTTGTAATCGACTAGGCCTCATAATATCTTCCTCTAAAACAAAGATCTTAACAAGCAAACGACATCCCCCACCCATCTATTTGCAGGGTGAAATCATTAGCTACGTTAAAACTTACAGATATCTTGGTGTAGATGTACCCTTTAACAAATCCACTATACCACAACTAAACAAGAAATGCAAAGCTAGGCTAAATGCTCTCAAAGCTGTTGCTGGCTACAATCCCAACTATGGTGCTAATGTGAGAATCGTGAGAATGATGTACATAGCCTATGTTAGGTCCTTAATTGATTATGCTGCTCCCATGTTGATATTAGCTAGAGAAAGTTCTCTCCGACCCTTGGAGTTAATGCAAAATGAAGCTCTCAGGATTATTCTTGGCTGTCCCAGATCTACAAAAGTTCTTAACATGAGGAAGGAGCTTGGTATTTCTAGTATCAGTGATAGGATTGTTGAAATTAACATTGTACTCGGTATTAGAATGTTGAGAAACGAACCAGACACTGTCACAGTGAATCTTACCAAGTGTCTAGAGGTAAATACACACAGATCTAAATGGATTGTGAAAACGTGCAATTGCATTAAGTTTTATATAACCTACATGAACTGTATCACTGTAGGCAACAAGAGCATTTCACCCCTCCATGGAAGATGTGTTCATTTAATATCACATACCTACAAGTCCCTCCCAAGAAGCTCATTGCTAGTAATCCCTTCCTTAAATCTCTTGTTAGAGCAACTGCTCAAGAAGAAATTTCTCACCTAGCCGGTAGTAATACGTTATCACAAGTTATATACACTGATGGATCTAAACAGGAGTCTTCTGGCAAGGCTGCATCTGCTCTTGTTGCCACCTCCCTAGTTAAGAACGATAATAAATTTGTTGAGTTAGGCATAAGAATTAACAACTGGGCGTCTACACTGCAAACTGAATTGTTTGCAATCCTAATGGCGCTAAAGCTAACCTATGACACTGAGCTTGACTCTATCATCATTACTGATTCTATGTCATCATTGAAGGCTCTTGACTCATATAATGGCTCCAACAACATGCTCATTGGGGAAGCCAGGTATAGATACTCAAAAATTAGGGACAAAGGAATTAATGTACAATTGCTATGGATCCCATCACACATTGGATTACTCCTTCATGATAAAGTTGATATGTTAGCCAAGAAGAGTACCCAGAAGGAGAATGTAGAAAATAACTTTGGGTATAACTGTGTCTAGCATTAGGAATAATATTAGGAGAGAAGTAAATAATGAAAATGATTGTTATAGGAATGCAGTTAGAAGCCTGAGTAGATCTATAACCCACTATGATAACATGAACGTAGATAAGTATGTTTATGGAGCAACTTGCAATGTGAACAGACTGACTGATGTTGTAGTGGCCAGGCTTAGGCTTGGTTACAAGTACTTCTGGCAGTTTGGGAGACACACAGATGATGATCAAACTAAATGTAAATTATGTGATCAGGCATATGTCACTCTCTTGAACACTATGTGCTTAATTGTCCACTTATTGAGGAATACAGAGACAGACAGTATAATAACCTATGTGACATGTCAAGATATCTTATTAATGAAAATAAGATACCAGATATACTAAGCAAATTTCCTAAATTTGCTTGTAACAGATAAGTGAACTATAGATATGTAGATATAAATCCATATGTATTCCTGTTAACCCTTTGGGGCCTAGTTCCTAGGCCTTTTGTGTATCCATATGCTCTCGCGCTACCGTCCACAGGATGGATATGGGGTGCACAATAAACTAGCCACTTCGGTGGCAAAATCTAATCTGGAGAAAGTCTTGAGGTTTGCAACAAGGAAGTTAAAGGAACTCAGCCTGATGACGCTGGAGGACAGGAAGACTAGGAGGGAGGATATGATAACGACATACAAAATACTAAGAAATTGACAAGGTGAACAGGGGCAGAATGTTTCAGAGATGGAAAATAGGAACAGAAGGACACAGCTGGAAGTTGGAAACTCATCTGAGTCATAGGGATGTTAGGAAGTATTCATCCTTAGAGTTGTCAGGAAGCGGAATAATCTGGAGTGAAATGGTAGAAGCGGGATCCATACATAGCTTTAAGAAGAAGTACAGCAAGGCTCTTGAAGCCGGGAGAGTGTGGATCTAGTAGCAACCAGCGAAAAGGCGGGGCCAGGAACTGTGAATCAACTTCTGCAGCCATAAATAGGTGAGCACAGAAACATGTGGTGCTGGGGTGAGTAGGGTGCTCCTGGCTCGCTACACCCTCTGAGCTGCCGCAGAATCGCTACATACGCATTCTGCGTATGTAGCTGACATCAATGACATACTACTACTATGTAGAAAGCCCCTTATTATGCTGAGCCTTTAGGGCAAATTAGGTCAGTTTTGTCCCAGGATGCGACCCACACCAGTCGACTAACACCCAGGTACCCATTTTAAATTGATGGGTGAACAGGGACAGGAACAGCAGGTGTCTTATGGAAACACGTCCCTAATGTTTTCCAGCCGTACCGAAGAAGATTCGAACCCGGACCTCAGTGTGTGAGCTGAGTGCGCTAGCGTCGAGCTACGGGACACCGTAATCGTCTGTCCAGCTTTTCAGATGAGTTTCTGTTATTCTTGGTTAATTGGGTTTAGAAACCTATCGGCTACACTAAGGTCATTAAGGATGCACGTGACCGTGACTTGCTTTGAAGCTGCGTTATTATTACTCTTTTTATATGGGGAAGGTTTGGGGAGCCAAGAAAATTTTGGGAAGGCTTCAGCTCCGCCTCCCCCAAGCGCTTCCTTGGCACCACCACTGTTTCAAATACCACAGTGAGTTAGGTAAACATAACTCTTGCTCTAATCTTGTAATAAAATGAAGCCAGTGATCAAAATACCAAACCTCAAAAAATATTATATTTAAAGAACAAGCCCTAAATCAGACAAAAATTGTGAAAATACTGAAAAAATCAGTTTTTTTCCACAATATAAAATATGGGAAAAATACCCAATATTTCAATAACATTAAGTTTAGAAAGTTTTTTAAATTTAAGCATATTACAGGAAAATTGGAGGAAACGGACATGCAGAACAAGCGTTTATTGTAAACAAAAGATTGAGGAAGATATTCAGAGTGAAAACAGGAACACGAGGCCACAACTGTAAGTTAATAACACAGACGAGGCACTGGGATGTTAAGAAATGCTTCTTTAGCCTTAGAGTGGAGCGACCTCAACAGCGAAGTGGTAGAGGCAAGATCTACACATATGTTTTAGAATAGGCATATGACTCAGGCTGGCCAGTAGTAGCCAACGGAGACAAAACTGATATTGACACTACAACCATAAATGAGTACAACGTTCGCTCTGGTGTAGCGTTTTATCAAGCAAATGGTAAAGTCACACTGGGCGGAACATTGCCAGAATAGACGTTTGCTCTGCACCCGTGTCCTTTCAAGTCCCATTACCACCCTAACAATAGTCCTTGAGATGTGTTGTAACATGCAGATGGCGGCATCAGACTGACAGTCTGGTGTGTTATTCAAAACTCTTGTCATCCATGAAGAACCTGGGTGACCACGATTAACAGGGATGCCCGAGTGATGAACCAAGACAAAGCCATGATAAGTAGCAACGCCTGCCACATGCTACTCCCACTCGCCAACACAACACATGTTCCCACTGGTGTCTCCACCACCTGCTATACTGTGTAACTTGCTCACACCACCTGTCTTGATGCAAACCATAAAAAAAATATATTAAAACATAGTTAATATTAAAATGAATAGATGCGGTAACTACTGAATATGATTATTTTCTTGTTTTGCTTCATTTAATAATAACGATATAGTTACTGTAGATATTTCATTAGCTTGTTTGGATAAGTGTTACAGAAACTAGTAAGACTAAGTCTACAAAAAATGTGTGGCCGAGTGGACTAGAACACTTCCTGGGAATCTTGACTATCCCCAGTAGTAGTTTCGAATCCTGTGACTGCGATCTTCTTTGTATATACCCGCTTGTTTCTGTGTGGTTCATTGATATAAAAAAATCGCTTGAGAGGTCAGAACATACAAGAGGAATTGAAATAGCTTGAATCCATGCTTGAGGCTCACGTGACGTGCCGGGGCTGGGAAGAAACATGGTTTGTGAAACAGGCTACCCAGTCTATGTTGCATTTGTGTGGCCGAGTGGACTAGAGCGCTGCCTGGGAATCTTGATTATCCCCAGTAGTAGTTTCGAATCCTGCTGACTGCGATCTTTCTTGTATATACCCACTTGTTTCTGCGATGGTGCATTGATATATATATATATAATATATAATATATATATAATATATATATATATATATAATATTATATAACGTGTGCATGTATACACATACACACGTTATGGGCGATTTCAACCACAGGGAAATCGACTGGGAAAACCTGGCTACATGGGTCCCGAAATATGGAAAGCCAGATAATGGATGTGGTACTGGAAAACTTCATGCATCAACATGTCAGGGACACTATAAGAGAGAGAGGGGAGGATGAACCAGCAACACTGGACCTTGTGTTCACCCTGAGCAGTTCAGACATTGAAGACATCACTTATGAGAGGCCCCTTGGAGCTAGTGATCACGTGGTTCTGATTTTGAATATACAGTAGAGTTACAAGTGGTGTGAAAAATACATTTATCTGTATGTATAATTATGTACATAACAATAAATGAGCAAGATAATTATTATTTATCAGTTAGACAAGTAGGAATTTGGGACACCTAGGTCGCAAAAATGTCCCCCTTCGATACCTACCACTGTCATAGCCACAAGTTGCTCTGGACCTATTAAGTAAATGAATTATACATCAGGAATTCTGGTAAATATATAAATTGTGACTGTATATTAAAAAATGATTTATATATAAACACAATTACATACAGAAGGAAAATATATCTTAATATCACTCACCAATTTGACTGGATATTAAGTTGTATCATACTCAGAAAAACCCCACTAACTAAATTTATGAAAACACTGGCCAGAATTATACACAATCTAGAGAGCTTATCTGAGGTTCCTGAGCTGTCTTGTCCAGTCATCTGATATCTCAAGTTATGCAGAATGCATGTCCAACAATTTCGCCTCCTATTTGAGAGGTGCAACCCAATTTAACCTCTAGAGCACGAAAAATTCTTCCCATTATAATTAACGTCTGTTCAGTTCAAACAGCAATGACGACGACCTTCTGCGCAGGCGCAGCTTCCCGTTTCGATTACATATAATTTTAAATACAGTATGGCCATCTATTTACATTTAATAACTACTGTATTTCTGGAAAATATATACAGTATTTCCACCTGGGCGGCCGGGCGGAGTTCGTTGCTTACCGACTCAAATTGCTCATTTGACAATGGTGGAGGACCTGGGTACATATAGGATCTGGCCTCCCCACGGCGACATATTACACAACATTTAATCACCCTTTTTACACTTTGCCATCCTTGTGGAATCCAGAAAGTTTCCCTAATACAATTTAAGGTATCTTGTACCCCACCATGCATTACATTTTTATGGGCATTTAGCACAATTGAATTTGTTAGATGATGAGTTTTGGGCAGCAAGATAGGGTGTTTAGCATAATCACCCAATTCAGCATTTTGTAACCTACCTCTGCACCTAATTATATTGTTCTCTAAATACAGTCCCAATTTTTCTATTATGGAACCTTTCACAATTTTACTTTCTATCATCAATTTAATCTCATTTCCATAGATTTCCTCCTGTACCCTCTTTATCCAATATTCAAGAGGATGTGAAAACTTAAATGAAATGTTCATATTTAGAAATTTAAACACCAACTTAATTACATTGATTGGTTTGGGTAAAGAAAAATACCTATTTATATCAATGGCTAAGGGAGGACAAACTATTGGAGCGGTGGTCACAGTAATTTCAACAGGAGTAATATACGCCTTTTGTACAAGCCAATTAGCTTTATTTACCAACCAGCTCGGTCCTTTAAACCATGATACAGCATTTACAAATTTAGCATAAGGTAAACCTCGAGACAAGAAATCAGCTGGATTCTCCTCACCTGGTATATGATTAAATGTTAACATATGCTGACTCAAACTATTATACTTCTCTTGCATCTGATTAATTTCAGCGATTCTGCTTTGTATGTACACAATTTTACTGTTTCCATTGCGAATCCATTGTAAGGATACCTCATTATCAGACCAAATTACAGTGTCGCTAATATTTACCTCCTGCAACTTATTTCTTATATAATTAGCTAATTTGACACCTACATAAATGGCTGTTAATTCCAACTGAGGCAAGGTATGTGATTTAATTGGAGACACTTTAGCCTTAGACATAACAAGAGAAATAACACTATTACATTGAAGGTAAGCAACTGCTCCATATGCCAATTTTGAAGCATCACAAAAATGTGGAGTACATTTTTTCCCATTGGATTGGCCACCTGGCGTGGGAATTCCAACATTGGAATTTTTTCATAATCACCAATTAATTCATCCCACCTGTTAATGAATTCCTCAGATAGAATTTCATCCCAAGCACATTTAAGTTTCCATGCTTCCTGAATTAATAATTTCCCTCTTATAGTAAAGGGTGACACTAAACCTAGTGGATCAAAACATTTGGAAACTTCAGCAAGCAAAACTCTTTTAGTTAATTTATTGGGCATACTGTAATTATTAGGTTTTAACATTAACAAATCTCTCTCAGTATCCCAAGTTAAACCCAATACATTACTACATTTTGGCACTTCATCTCCAGGGTAATCTTTACTTATTTTGTCCTTTAATTTGGACGAATTACTATTCCATTCCCTCAGAGGCATATTTGCACTTTGCATTATTTTATTAGCCTCTCCATAAGTCATTAACAGTTCCTCTTCAGTTGACGTCACACCCAGGAAATTGTCCACATAAAATTGTTTGCTCATTACTTTACTCAATGGACCTTCCATACGTTTAAGGTGTGCATTTATCGTCGCTTGAAGTAGGAACGGACTGGATGTAGCACCAAATAATACGCTCCTAAAGCGAAAGGTTTTCAGAGGCTAAGTGGGTCACTAGGATTCTCAGGCCATAAGAAGCGGGTACAATCCCGGTCAGCCTCTTGTAAACCCACTCTTAGGAAAGCTTTACTTATGTCAGCCGTAAAGGCATAGTGCTTCACTCTGAAATTTAATAAGATATCTCCTAATTTTTCCGTCAACGACGGACCTGTCATCAAACAGTCATTTAAACTAGGTACATTTTTGTTACTCCTGGCACTACAATTAAACACAATTCTCAAGGAGTGGTCTTAGAATCCTTCTTCACTCCGTGATGTAGCAAATAGTGACCATAAATTTTGGCTTGCTCAGGAAGTACCTCTTCTATAAATTTATTAATTAACTGCTCAGCAATTATATCATTATAGGCAGTTAACAATTCTGGTGTCTTACTCAGTTCGCGGAGCTGAGCTTTTAACTGCCCATATGCCATTCTGTAATTAGTGGGCAATTCTGGATGGTTCAGTCTCCACGGAAGTCGTACCCAGTATTGTCCAGATTCAAATTTTACATCTCTCAGGTATTGCTCCTGAGTAAAAGAATCGTCTGGACTTTCTTCATTTACATTTATTCCAATGCTGTCTAATTCCCACAATTTATGCACTGGCTCAACACCATCCTCCATGGAAGAATTATACTGGGGTACGACTTCATGAGTAAGACACACAGTTATGGTATTTGTAGTTTCCTCTAGTCATGAATTATTATTACGAGGAATCCTACCATACATTACATGGCCTCCTGCAGTCTTCAAAAGGGTGACACCACATTTCTTTACCATACCCTTTACAAAGGAGGCATAATAGTCACTACCTATCAAAATATTTATTGGGCCTACAGAATCATCACTTACCCAGAAGTGCTAAATTTACATTATGTGAAAGTCTTTCTGTAGCTTTACTAAGCCCTACTGTAGATATATTTTCTCTGGAAGTCTGTCTACATTACTGCATTAACACGTTTTTTTCTATTGCCCAACCTGACAGTGACATAAACAGTGTCATACAATTGAGCCCTTTTATCCGAGAGAAAACCAGATAATTTTAAAGTTGTGGGGTCTCCCATCTGTACTTTCATACCATCAAGACATTTACGTTTAATGAAAGTACGTTGGGATCCCTGGTCTAATAATGCAGTTACATTTTTTGATTTACGCCTTTTATCATAAATTTTTACCTGTAACACAGGTAAGGCTACTTCAGCAAAACCATCATTATAACATTAGCAGCAATTTTTTACATTAGCCACTGTTGTGTCAGGATTGTCAACATTATCATTATTATCAACATTATCATATAGACCTTTACACATGACTATATGATGTCTTCCTTTGTGACATTGATAACAGAAGTTTAATTTGGCATAACAATCCTTTACATTGTGATTACCCAAACACCTGATACATCTGTCAAGTTCCTCCAATCTTTCAATTTTATCATTCCATGAATTGTATGCATTGCAATTCTTAGAAAAATGAGTACCCTTGCAGAAGAGACAATCTCTCTTTTCTCTGACTGGTTTCTTATTAACTGTGCTACTCTTAGGAGGGTACTTATTCTTCTTACCTTGTGGAGAATCATTATTTCTGATTCTTGCTACTTGATATGCACCTATGCAACTATTTTTAGGAAATGAATTTTGATTATTACCATTGGGATAATTTTTCCCTTTGTGAAACTTGACAGATACCTCAGAGTTATTATGTGTTGCATCTTTAAAATGAGTTAGTTGGCTGGTCTGCAACTGAACAATTAAGTCTTGTAGACCTAGTCTTATTTCCTCCAGACCAAAATAACCCTTGTGATATTTGTTGGAGAGCCATTCAAGTGTTTTACAGCTTAATTTATTCTGTACCATGGCACTCAATAACCAGTCTGATTCCTTCAGATTATATTTATTACTTAAAGTTTGAGAGTGCTCTCCAGTTTAACTCTAAACTGCTGTAAACCTTTGTAAGTGTGATCTGGGATTTTAAATTAACAATGATATTCACTAGATCCAACCTACTTTGTTCTATATTACCATAAGTGACTTTCAACAAGTCAACTGCTTCCTTGTAAGAGTCATTTACATTGGGAAAGGCTTGTATGAGTATGTGAGCATCTCCTCTTACCTGTCCTTTGAGGTAAAATAATTTAGTTACACAGGCTAGGTCACTCCTGTCATGCACAGCTGCTTTAAAAATTGACCAAAATTCCTCCCAATTTTCTCCAGGATTAAACACAGGCAAACACAATTCTGGGAGTTTTGGCAAAGACATATTATTTGTTGGAGCAGACTCACCAACTGCCTGGTTTACACATTTTAATTTATTCAAGGCCTGACTTTTACAAGAAAGAATCTTTTCCTCTAATTCATAATACTGATTAATCATGAGATCTATTTCAGTCTCATCTACATGGTTTACTAATAAATCTCCTTCATATTTGTTGTAATATAATTTGTATGAATCATATCTATTTCCTAAAGCATCTAAATACAATTTTAAATCATCAGTATTCACAGTTTCTTGATTCATTAATTCCAAGCACTTATTATATGCCTTGGTTACATGAACTTTTCTAGCCAGTAGTGATGCTTTCTTTACTCTATATTCCATATGTTTGTCTTCTCTATTAATTTCCTCATTTTCAGCCATGATGCAATGTATTAAATTCAACTTAATAACACTGATTATGTACTAAATTATGCACTTTATAAAGGTAAATAGTACAACTTACCTTTGAATAAATCCTAGCTACCTGAGCTTAGCAATTACATGTATAATATAAATTTTAAATGTACATTAATACAAACTTGGCTCATCAAAATTAATATTACACAAATTAATAAATCCTTGCCAGAATTTGGCATAGCAAAATTAATATACACATTAATATAATTAGCAATTCTTGCCTTATCAATTACACATACACTGATATAAATCTTGGCCAGAATTGTCTTATCAAATTAATATTATACAAATTAATATAAACTTAGCCAGACTTGACTTATCAAAATTATTATTATTATTAAAGATTAGCCGGTATTCTCCCGGCCCGGGCCTTTTCCAAGTGGTGGCCCGGCCTTGGCTCCCTCTTTAGGGAGTGTCTGAGACCTAAGTCTCCCATGGGAGGAGGCACAAGTACCTCCTCATCTTTGGGACCAACTGTCCCCAGGCCTAGCCACAAGCTAGGCCTCTCTGGTCTGCCATCCCCGCCCCAAGGGGGCAAATGGGAATGACAGTCTTATGAGTTAAAGGCTCGGGCTCAGGCACCTACCCTACCCTAGAAGGGTTAGGCATGGTGTCGATCTATCAATTTTTTTTTTTTTTTTTTCGCCGGTATTCTCCCGGCCCGGGTCTTTTCCAAGTAGTGGTGACCCGGCCTTGGCTCCCTATCTGGGGAGTGTCTCGAGACTTAAGTCTCCCATGGGAGGAGGTACAAGTACCTCCTCATCTTTGGGACCATGTGTCCCCAGGCCTAGCCACATTCCCCGCCCTCACGGGGCTCGTAGGGAGAAGCTAGGCCTCTGGTCTGCCATCTACCCCGCCTCAAAGGGGCTCGTGGGGATGGCAGTCTTATGAGCTGCAGATGGTAGCAAGCTCAGGCCTCTATCAAAATTAATATTGTAATAATTATAATCCACTACACATTAAATAAATTTAATATTATACACATTAATACAATTAGCAACACCTGGCTTATCAATTACACATACACTTATATAAATCTTGGCCAGAATTGTCTTATCAAATTAATATTATACAAATTAATATAAACTTAGCCAGACTTGACTTATCAAAATTAATATTGTAATAATTATAATCCACTACACATTAAATAAATTTGTGAACTTAACATCCACCTCCTTCTGTCATTTCACATATAATTATTAAGTAATTAACCAATTAATGATTTCACTAATTACCTCCGGTTCAAGAAGGACCAACGGGCAATTTAAATGTGGAAAATTACATTTATCTGTATGTATAATTATGTACATAACAATAAATGAGCATAGATAATTATTATTTATCAGTTAGACAAGTAGGAATTTGGGACACCTAGGTCGCAAAAATGTCCCCCTTCGATACCTACCACTGTCATATCCACAAGTTGCTCTGGACTTATTAATTAAATGAATTATACATCACCAGGAATTCTGGTAAATATATAAATTTGTGGACTGTATATTAAATTAAAAAATGATTATATATAAATACACAATTACATAACAGAAGGAAAATATATCTTAATATCACTCACCAATTTGACCGGAGATTAATGTGTATTATACCCAGAAAACCTCACTGTCTAAATTTATGAAATTACTGGCCAGAATTATAACATAACAGACTTATCTGAGGTTCCTGGAGCTGTCTTGCCCAATCGTCTGATATCTCAAGTTATGCAGGACTGCACATCCACCAATTTCGCCTCCTATTTGAGAGGTGTCAACCCAATTTTAACCTCTAGAGCACGAAAAATTCTTCCCATTATTAATTAACGTCTGTTCAGTTCAAACAGCAATGGTGACTGACCTTCTGCGCAGGCGCAGCTTTCCGTTTTCGATTACATGAATTTTAAATACAGTATGGCCATCTATTTACATTTAATAACTACTGTATTTCTGGAAAATATATACAGTATTTTCCACAAGTGGAGAGGGTAACAGGAATTAAATGGGAAAAGCCAAACTATAAAAGGGGGGACTACACAGGTATGAGGAACTTTCTGCAGGAGGTTCAGTGGGACAAAGAACTGGCAGGAAAGTCAGTAAACGAGATAATGGAATATGTAACAACAAAATGCAGGGAGGCAGAGACAAGGTTTGTTCCCAAGGGCAATAGAAATAATGGGAAGACCAAAGCGAGTCCTTGGTTTACCCGAAGGTGTAGGGAGGCAAAAATTAAATGCACCAGAGAATGGAAAAGGTGCAGGAGGCAAAGGACCCAGGAAAATAAAGAAATTAGTTGAAGAGCCAGAAACGAGTATGCACAGATAAGGAGGGAGGCCCAACGACAGTGCAAAAACGACATAACATCGAAAGTCAAGTCTGACCCAAAACTGCTGTATAGCCACATTAGGAGGAAGACAACAGTCAAAGACCAGGTGATCAGGCTGAGGAAAGAAGGTGGGGAACTCACAAGAAACAATCAAGAGGTTTGTGAGGAGCTCAACATGAGATTTAAGGAAATATTTACAGTGGAGACAGGAAGGTCTCTGGGAGGACAGAACAGAGGGAAACACCAACAAGGAATATACCAACAAGTGTTGGATGACATAATCTGAGGAGGAGGTGAAGAAGCTGCTAAGGGACCTTGATACCTCGAAGGTAATGGGATCGGACAACATCTCCCCATGAATCCTTAGAGAGGGAGCAGAAATGCTGTGTGTACCACTAACCACAATCTTCAACACATCCCTCGAAGCTGGGTAACTACCTGAGGTATGAAAGACGGCAAATGTAGTTCCCATTTTTAAAAAAGAAGACAGAAAAGAGACACTAAACTACAGACCGGTGTCACCGACGTGTACAGTATGCAAAGTCATGGAAAAGATTATCAGGAGGAGAGTGGTGGACCACCTGGAACGGAACAAGAGTATAAATACCAATCAGCATGGATATATGAAAGGCAAATTCTGTGTCACAAAACCTTCTGGAGTTTTATGATAAAGTAACAGAAGTAAGACACGAGAGGGTGGGTTGATTGCATCTTCTTGGACTGCAAGAAGGCCTTTAACACAGTTTCTCACAAGAGATCAGTGCAGACGCTAGAGGATCAGGCTCGCATAACAGGAAGGGCACTGCAATGGATCAGAGAATAACTGACAGGGAGGCAACAACGAGCCTTTTCCATTCTATGGAGAGGGAGCATGGACACGGGGGTCGTCCCACAGTTACTAAAAACAACAGACATAGCCCCACTCCACAAAGGGGGCAGTAAAGCAACAGCAAAGAACTACAGACCGATAGCGCTAACATCCCATATCATAAAAATCTTTGAAAGGGTCCTAAGAAGCAAGATCACCACCCATCTAGAAACCCATCAATTACACAACCCAGGGCAACATGGGTTTAGAGCAGGTCGCTCCTGTCTGTCTCAACTATTGGACCACTACCACAAGGTCCTAAATGCACTAGAAGACAAAAAGAATGCAGATGTAATATATACAGACTTTGCAAAAACCTTCGACAAGTGTGACCATGGCGTAATAGCGCACAAAATGCGTGCTAAAGGAATAACAGGAAAAGTCAGTCGATGGATCTATAATTTCCTCACTAACAGAACAAAAGAGAGTAGTCGTCAACAGAGTAAAGTCCGAGGCAGCTACGGTGAAAAGCTCTGTTCCACAAGGCACAGTACTCGCTCCCATCTTGTTCCTCATCCTCATATCCGACATAGACAAGGATGTCAGCCACAGCACCGTGTCTTCCTTTGCAGATGACACCCGAATCTGCATGACAGTGTCTTCCATTGCAGACACTGCAAGGCTCCAGGCGGACATCAACTAAATCTTTCAGTGGGCTGCAGAAAACAATATGAAGTTCAACGATGAGAAATTTCAATTACTCAGATATGGTAAACACGAGGAAATTAAATCTTCATCAGAGTAAAAAACAAATTCTGGCCACAAAATAGAGCGAAACACCAACGTCAAAGACCTGGGAGTGATCATGTCGGAGGATCTCACCTTCAATCGCATCTGCTAGAAAAATGACAGGATGGATAATGAGAGCCTTCAAAACTAGGGAGGCCAAGCCCATGATGACACTCTTCAGGTCACTTGTTCTATCTAGGCTGGAATATTGCTGCACACTAACAGTACCTTTCAAGGCAGGTGAAATTGCTGACCTAGAAAATGTACAGAGAACCTTCACGGCGCGCATAACGGAGATAAAACACCTCAATTACTGGGAGCGCTTGAGGTTCCTAAAACTGTATTCCCTGGAACTCAGGCGGGAGACTTACATGATTATATACACCTGGAAAATCCTAGAGGGACTAGTACCGAACTTGCACACGAAAATCACTCACTACGAAAGCAAAAGACTTGGCAGACGATGCAACATCCCCCCAATGAAAAGCAGGGGTGTCACTAGCACGTTAAGAGACCATACAATAAGTGTCAGGGGCCCGAGACTGTTTAACTGCCTCCCAGCATACATAAGGGGGATTACCAACAGACCCCTGGCAGTCTTCAAGCTGGCACTGGACAAGCACCTAAAGTCGGTTCCTGACCAGCCGGGCTGTGGCTCGTACGTTGGTTTGCGTGCAGCCAGCAGCAACAGCCTGGTTGATCAGGCTCTGATCCACCAGGAGGCCTGGTCACAGACCGGGCCGCGGGGGCGTTGACCCCCGGAACTCTCTCCAGGTAAACTCCAGGTAAACAGTGGGCACCTGTCACGAGCGGGGTCCCACAGGGGTCGGTCTAGGCTAGGACCAGTGCTATTTTTGGTATATGTGAATGACATGATGGAAGGGTTAGACTCAGAAGTGTCCCTGTTCGCAGATGATGTGAAGTTAATGAGGAGAATTAAATCAGATGAGGATCAGGCAGGACTTCAAAGAGACCTGGACAGGTTGGACACCTGGTCCAGCAACTGGCTTCTCGAATTTAACCCCGCCAAATGCAAAGTCATGAAGATCGGGAAAGGGCAAAGAAGACTGCAGACGGAGTATAGGCTTGGTGGCCAAAGACTGCAAACCTCGCTCAAGAAGAAACATCTTGGGGTGAGTATAACACCGAACACGTCTCTGGAAGCACACATCAACCAGATAACTGCTGCAGCAGCAAATGGGCGTCTGGCAAACTTGAGAACAGCGTTCTGATACCTTAGTAAGGAATCGTTCAAGACACTATACACCATGTACGTCAGGCCCATATTGGAGTATGCAGCACCTGTTTGGAACCCACACTTGATCAAGCACGTCAAGAAATTAGATAAAGTGCAAAGGATTGCGACAAGGTTAGTTTCAAAGCTAATGGGAATGTCCTACGAAGAAAGGTTAAGGAAAATCGGCCTGACGACACTGGAGGACAGGAGGGTTAGGGAAGACATGATAACGACATACAAAATACTGCATGAAATAGACAAGGTGGACAGAGACAGGATGTTCCAGAGAGGGGACACAGAAACAAGGGGTCACAATTGGAAGTTGAAGATCCAGATGAGTCAAAGGGATCTTAGGAAGTATTTCTTCAGTCACAGAGTAGTCAGGAAGTGGAATAGCCTAGCAAGTGAGGTAGTGGAGGCAGGAACCATACATAGCTTTAAGATGAGGTATGATGAAGCTCATGGAGCAGGGAGAGAGAAGACCTAGTAGCACTCAGTGAAGAGGCGGGGCCAAGAACTGAGTCTCGACCCCTGCAACCACAATTAGGTGAGTACAATTAGGTGAGTACACGTATGTATACGTACATATATACAGACATATGCACACATTTTTATATTTTTCTTAATCAGAATTTTTCGATTGCCCTTTTGCGTGCATCAAAATAAAGGAGGCTGGTCTTAGAGATACTGGCGTAACTTTCTCGGCTCTAGCAGTGACCGAAATAAATCTGGTTACCATCATCGGGAAGCACTAAACCCCATAGGAATCATACAGCTAGGGAAAGGCAAGCAGTAAGATTCAATCCAAGGGAAAGACAGGTCCAATCCCTTTGATCACGAGCCCCTTCACCGACATCGATGTACCTAGAATTTATGCACTTCTACATGGCTGAACGTTATAATTTCTATATGACATATCCAACATCA
>NC_069486.1:26123910-26163968 GCF_026875155.1 Cherax quadricarinatus
TCACTGCTATCCTATTCTCTGTCTTACTCTTAATTCTTTCAATTATAACTCTACCATACACTTTACCAGGTACACTCAACAGACTTATCCCCCTATAATTTTTGCACTCTCTTTTATCCCCTTTGCCTTTATACAAAGGAACTATGCATGCTCTCTGCCAATCCCTAGGTACCTTACCCTCTTCCATACATTTATTAAATAATTGCACCAACCACTCCAAAACTATATCCCCACCTGCTTTTAACATTTCTATCTTTATCCCATCAATCCCGGCTGCCTTACCCCCTTTCATTTTACCTACTGCCTCACGAACTTCCCCCACACTCACAACTGGCTCTTCCTCGCTCCTACAAGATGTTATTCCTCCTTGCCCTATACACGAAATCACAGCTTCCCTATCTTCATCAACATTTAACAATTCCTCAAAATATTCCCTCCATCTTCCCAATACCTCTAACTCTCCATTTAATAACTCTCCTCTCCTATTTTTAAGTGACAAATCCATTTGTTCTCAAGGCTTTCTTAACTTGTTAATCTCACTCCAAAACTTTTTCTTATTTTCAACAAAATTTGTTGATAACATCTCACCCACTCTCTCATTTGCTCTCTTTTTACATTGCTTCACCACTCTCTTAACCTCTCTCTTTTTCTCCATATACTCTTCCCTCCTTGCATCACTTCTACTTTGTAAAAACTTCTCATATGCTAACTTTTTCTCCCTTACTACTCTCTTTACATCATCATTCCACCAATCGCTCCTCTTCCCTCCTGCACCCACTTTCCTGTAACCACAAACTTCTGCTGAACACTCTAACACTACATTTTTAATCCTACCCCATACCTCTTCGACCCCATTGCCTATGCTCTCATTAGCCCATCTATCCTCCAATAGCTGTTTATATCTTACCCTAACTGCCTCCTCTTTAGTTTATAAACCTTCACCTCTCTCTTCCCTGATGCTTCTATTCTCCTTGTATCCCATCTACCTTTTACTCTCAGTGTAGCTACAACTAGAAAGTGATCTGATATATCTGTGGCCCCTCTATAAACATGTACATCCTGAAGTCTACTCAACAGTCTTTTATCTACCAATACATAATCCAACAAACTACTGTCATTTCGCCCTACATCATATCTTGTATACTTATTTATCCTCTTTTTCTTAAAATATGTATTACCTATAACTAAACCCCTTTCTATACAAAGTTCACTCAAAGGGCTCCCATTATCATTTACACCTGGCACCCCAAACTTACCTACCACACCCTCTCTAAAAGTTTCTCCTACTTTAGCATTCAGGTCCCCTACCACAATTACTCTCTCACTTGGTTCAAAGGCTCCTATACATTCACTTAACATCTCCCAAAATCTCTCTCTCTCCTCTGCATTCCTCTCTTCTCCAGGTGCATACACGCTTATTATGACCCACTTCTCGCATCCAACCTTCACTTTAATCCACATAATTCTTGAATTTACACATTCATATTCTCTTTTCTCCTTCCATAACTGATCATTTAACATTACTGCTACCCCTTCCTTTGCTCTAACTCTCTCAGAGTATTTATCATCTTTATATGTTATGCATTGTGTTTATTATATAATTTTGAAAAAATATTATAGCTGGATTAATAAAAATGTGTATATTAATGTAATATATGACATTTAATGAGACTCGGTGATTATTATTACTAATATGGTGTCACTTGTATAAGTCGTCTGGATACCACATCTCATATTTATGTTTATTTATTCTACTGTGGAGTGTATTTATCATCTTTATACGTTATGTATCATGTTTACTATATAATTTTGAAAAAATATCATACATGGATTAATGAAAATGTGTATATTAACCCTAGGTAGTAGGTTGGTAGACAACAACCGCCCAGGGAGGTACTACCGTCCTGCCAAGTGAGTGTAAAACGGAAACCTTTAATTGTTTTACATGATGGTAGGATTGCTGGTGTCCATTTTTCTGTCTCATAAACATGCAAGGTTTCAGGTACGTCTTGCTACTTCTACTTACACTTAGGTCACACTACACATACATGTACAAGCATATATGTATATACACACCCCTCTGGGTTTTCTTCCATTTTTCTTACTAGTTCTTGTTCTTGTTTATTTCCTCTTACCTCCATGGGGAAGTGGAACAGAATTCTTCCTCCGTAAGCCATGCGTGTTGTAAGAGGCGACTAAAATGCCGGGAGCAAGGGGATAGTAACCTCTTCTCCTGTATATATTACTAAATGTAAAAGGAGAAACTTTTGTTTTTCCTTTTGGGCCACCCCACCTCGGTGGGATACGGCCGGTGTGTTGAAAGAAAGAAAGAAAGAAAGTGTATATTAACGTAATATACGGCATTTAATGAGACAATGATTATTATTGAGTATTATTATCATTACTAATATGGCATCTCGAGACATAAGACACTCTTACTGATTTTAATGTGTACCTGCACGCCAGCACAGTGTGTAAGTCTATTTAGGTACAGGTATACATAAGTATAATTATCAGAGTATATATAAAATATATTGGTAGTAGGTTGGTAGACAGCAACCACCCAGGGAGGTACTACCGTCCTGCCAAGTGAATGTAAAACAAAAGCCTGTAATTGTTTTACATGATGGTAGGATTGCTGGTGTTTTTTGTCTGTCTCATAAATATGCAAGATTACAGGTATGTCTTGCTACTTCTACTTACACTTAGGTCACACTACACATACATGTACAAACATATACAGTGGACCCCCGGTTAACGAACTTTTTTCATTCCAGTAGTATGTTCAGGTGCCAGTACTGACCGAATTTTTTCCCATAAGGAATATTGTAAAGTAGATTAGTCCATAGAATCATAGAATTGATGAGGGAAAAAGAGTGAGCGGTGCACTTAGGAGTCTGTGGAGACAAAGAACTTTGTCCTTGGAGGCAAAGAGGGGAATGTATGAGAGTATAGTTTTACCAACGCTCTTATATGGGTGTGAAGCGTGGGTGATGAATGTTGCAGCGAGGAGAAGGCTGGAGGCAGTGGAGATGTCATGTCTGAGGGCAATGTGTGGTGTGAATATAATGCAGAGAATTCGTAGTTTGGAAGTTAGGAGGAGGTGCGGGATTACCAAAACTGTTGTCCAGAGGGCTGAGGAAGGTTGTTGAGGTGGTTCGGACATGTAGAGAGAATGGAGCGAAACAGAATGACTTCAAGAGTGTATCAGTCTGTAGTGGAAGGAAGGCGGGGTAGGGGTCGGCCTAGGAAAGGTTGGAGGGAGGGGGTAAAGGAGGTTTTGTGTGCGAGGGGCTTGGACTTCCAGCAGGCATGCATGAGCGTGTTTGATAGGAGTGAATGGAGACAAATGGTTTTTAATACTTGACGTGCTGTTGGAGTGTGAGCAAAGTAACATTTATGAAGGGATTCAGGGAAACCGGCAGGCCGGACTTGAGTCCTGGAGATGGGAAGTACAGTGCCTGCACTCTGAAGGAGGGGTGTTAATGTTGCAGTTTAAAAACTGTAGTGTAAAGCACCCTTCTGGCAAGACAGTGATGGAGTGAATGATGGTGAAAGTTTTTCTTTTTCGGGCCACCCTGCCTTGGTGGGAATCGGCCAGTGTGATAATAAAAAAAATAAAAAAGATTAGTCCATTTCAGACCCCCAAACATACACGTACAAACGCACTTACATAAATACACTTGCATAATTGGTCGCATTTGGAGGTGATCGTTAAGCGGGGGTCCACTGTATATACACTCATCTGGGTTTTCTTCTATTTTCTTTCTTGTTCTTGTTTATTTCCTCTTACCTCCATGGGGAAGTGGAACAGAATTCTTCCTCCGTAAGCCATGCGTGTTGTAAGAGGCGACTAAAATGCCGGGAGCAAGGGGATAGTAACCTCTTCTCCTGTATATATTACTAAATGTAAAAGGAGAAACTTTCGTTTTTCCTTTTGGGCCACCCCGCCTCGGTGGGATACGGCCGGTGTGTTGAAAGAAGAAGATATAAAATATGAAATAACTTTTAAAAACACTTGAAATTTTGGAGTTTCCGGACACAATGGAGAGACGTGGTTCTTACGGAGCTCATGGAGAATGTAAACAAACAGGGTAGGGGTGCGGTGACCGTATTAGAAAGTCAGGTGGGGGAGCCGTATAGAGAGTTTAGGTCATAATTTGAAATGACCGCATTAGCGGAACTCCGTAAAGCGAAATGCCATAAAGCAGGGCCCTGCTGTATATCTACCACAATTTGCTGAGGTGCTAGGTAATTACCTCCATCATTTACACTACAAAGAAAATGTTTATGGGTTGTGGAGAAATTAATTTGAGAACTAGTAATCAAAAATGCCTTCAACCCTCCTGATGACTGTAATAAATCTTAAGCTTTAAATGTGCATCAATCTGTGATGATCTCTCCATGAGTCTTATGTTTTTTCTTCTTGTTGAGGGTTTCAAGAGCCACTCACAGCTTTCACTTATCAAGCCCTGCTTCCTGATGTATAGGGAAGAAACAATACCCAAAGTTGGGCAATGACAGGAAAGGGAACAGGACTTTCCTTTGCAAACAGAAACAGGAACAAAACATTCTGAGTCAAGTCAGTTGGAGCCCATACCAAAGCCCCAGCAGATTGGTGTAGACCTACTCCTCAACTGAGTTTCAGAGTACTACTATAACTCTTGCCCAAAACTTGTGAAATGATATGCATTTCAGTGGTAGATGAGGAAAGAAAAAGTGAGAAGTGATCAATTGGTGCCAGCTGGCCAGTGGATAACGCATTGGTCTGAAGTTAATGACTCTCTGACTGCGGTTTCTAGTGTCCCTCTGTGGTACGGTTTGGTTTGCAATCGTGTCACTACGATTTCATGAGCCCCTATAATTAGTGTTGTGCCCACAGGGCAGAATAAAGTGAGGCGTAAGTCATTCCATAGTAGAAAGGAGGACTCGAAAAGTTAATTTGTATGCACTGTATGTGCGAGCTAGAACATCAGACACCTCTACCAAGGCTGGTACCTGAAGTACATTTTATTTCTCTCTGGTGTGGTGAAAAAGTTACAATGTGTACTTTTTAAAAATTTTAAACATTTGTCAATGCATTACCTTCTGACGATCATCTTCCCGCGGTCTTATTTGTCTCGGGTGGTTGGCCTTCTCTGAGTTAGTTGTGAGTACACATTATGGCAGGTCCTGGACTAGGGCAAACTCATATATTGTTGGAACGCGTGAATGTTGAACCTCTTAATGAGTGTCCGTGGGGGTAAGTATTGTATGGTGATGTGAACTGCGCACTGACACTAAGATAACTTGTTGAAATCTGTAACAAAACACTGCTAGTTACAAACATGTTGTTTGCTGCACCAATTAGAAATTACATTACCAAAGCTTTTTGTTATATTTCATTAATTCGCATTCAAGAAAGACCAACAGAGTGAGACTGTGATAAGAAATAATTCTTTATTTAAAATTGTTTTAATTTACTTACATAAAGGGTTCATGGTTGTTTAGTTTTCACATTGTAAAATGCTTCCCCCCGCCCCCCCATACTTTACCTTTTACTTTAAAACAGATAATTGCTATTATTCCTGGGTCACAATGATTCATAGAAAGTCAATTCACCAACATTCATCATTTGGTCATCTTTCCAGAAGTGTTGACATTACAGAGTATCCTTCTGACTGTAGATGCATCTCACCCCTCAAAGTGCAGACATACCCTTTCCACCTCCGGGACTAAGTCTGCTAATGTGGTTTCTCCCTGAATAATGCTTCATAATAAATTTATGCAGAAAAAGCACATGGAGAATGGAAATCTTTAGCTCAATGGTATCCTATCAGACTTGCTATGGTCAATATATAAAAAGATCGCTAAAGAACTAACTGTTTATGCAACAGATGTTAGTAGGGGATAGAGAAAGTATGTTTCCTAAAGCTGTTGAAGCAGAATGTGATCTTAACAGAAAGTAAAGTGCGCGTAATGGACCATGTCACAGTTGGACTTATTTCTGTCATGTTAAGCTCACTGTTTCCATGTTATTTCATAAAATTTTGATATAGATTTTAAAAATCCTTTGATATCTAAAAAATCTGACCATCTTGATATTCTTCAGTTTCGAATTGGTGCTAGGACAGTCCCAATACAGCTTCTGTGCTCTTGACCCAGGTCATCATGATCGGTGATTAATTAATTCGCCTCGCGCAAAACAAGTATATATGTCTTGAGAACACGATTCGGCTAAAAACTCCGAGTATTTGTCTGAAACACAGGAAGAAGAAAGGTAGTGTTCATCTGTCTCCACTCAGCGACAGAGGCTCACACTCCAACAGTCACATCAGTATGTAAAGACTCATTTGTCTCTCATTCACTCCTATCGCACATATAACACGCTCAGACACATGCTTGTGGATAGGGGGTCTCGCCCCTCGCTGAAGGGCCCCCCCCCCTCTCTCTCGCTTCCGGGGGGTGCTCTGCGCGTCCCCCCGTCTCCCCCTGTCCTCCCCCCCCCCCTCCCCCCCCCCCCCCCCCGCCCCCCCCCCGCCCCTGCGCCCCCCCCCCCTCCCACCCCCCCGCCCACACCCTCCCCCCTCCGCTAAGTCGCCCTCCCCCCCCTCCTCCCCCCCCTCCTCTCAGTCCCCCCCACTCGCCGCGCCTACCCCCTGTGCCTCGCCGTATCGCCAACCCCCCCTCCCCCCCCCCCCCTCCCCCACCCTCCCCCCCCAAAGCCCCTCGCACACAAAACCTCCTTTATCCCCTTCTCCACATTCTTAGGCCAACCCTACCTCGCCTTTCTCCACTTCAGATTTATACACTCTATGAAGTCTTTCTATTCGTTCCAATTTTCGTCTACATGTCAATCCCACTCAACAACCCTTCCTCAGCCCTGCGGACAACCGTTTGGCATCCGCTCCGCCTCCTATCTTCAAAACTATGAATTCTCTGCATTTATTATATTCTCTAACCACATCATTGCCCTCAGATATGAACATATCCACTGCCTCCAGCCCGTTCTCCTCGCTGCAGAACATTCATCACCCTGCTTACACCCATATAGAGCATTGGTATAATTTATACTTTCATACATTCCACTCTTTGTTCCAAGGGACATAACGTCTTTGTCTATCTTTGTTTATCCTTATTATGAATTCAACCATTTTATGGAATAATGTTAAAATATTACTCAAATACCATGTAAGTAACATGTTGAAGAGATTCAGGGGGAAATCGGCAAGTGGACTTAATTCGGGAGAATGGGGAAGTGCAGTGCCGGCATCTGAAGGAGGGGTGTTAATGTTGGCAGTTTTATAACTGTTGTGTAAGCCATGCCTCTGGGCAAGACATGAAATGGAGTGAATGTGATGAAAGTTTTTTTTTTTTCAGGTACCTGCCTTGGTGGGAAATGGCTGATGTGTTAATAAATAATAATTAAGTACTCTACTGTACACGCTAATATAGCACCGTACACACAATGTACAATTATGTTACAATAAACATTAAAAATAAAGGAATCAAAAGTATAGTTTACCAAGTGAATTTTGTTAAATTAGACACATGTGCAACTCTTGGGGGGTATCTTTATTGAGGAAACGTTTCGCCACACAGTGGCTTCATCAGTCCATACATAGTACAAGATGTCGGTGAAAAGGAAGATCCTTACTTCACCTGAAGGAAGTGCTAAGAACCAAAGGAAGGCTCTTGATCTCGAGGTAAAAATGAAGGTTATAAATGAGTATGAAGCTGGTAAGAAAGTACAAGGATAGGCCGATGGCATTGTAAGGTAGGCCACATTCTACCATTTCCACTATTTTCGAAAGGATATAGTGATAGAGGCAGTGAAAGACGTATCAACAGGATTTCAAGCCATAATAATAGGCAGCGAAAGAAAGCCTCTAATTCAAGAACTGTGAGAAATTACTGGTGATGTGTTGTGTTTGACTAGACCAGATAGTACAAACAAGTGATATGCCCGACCATCGACGGGCTGGCCGCTTCTTGTCACTTATTCAAGCCAATGGCTGACATAATCATTAATGTCTGTTGTGGAGATCATGTTTTGAAGGCAGGGTGAGGCTGTGGAATCACATAAACATGTTACAGAAGTCACGGATGAATAAAAAAGTTGATTAAATAATTAGAAGCACGAAAAAGCTACCCAAATTAATAAAAAAACTGACATATTTGAGAGTGGCACTGGAGATGTTGTAGGGCTGGGGTATACAAGGAGAGTGGAGAAGGCACGCAACAAGTCTCAGTAATTCATGCTTCACATGATGTACGGACCCCGTGTAAGCTACGTGCACGATAAAAAAATAATGATAATTATTTATTACTCTATCAATAAAGGTTATCTACCTATCATATCCATTCCAGACTATATTAGGTATAACACAAAAAATGTAGAAGCATGATAAAGATGCCATATTAATAAAAACTGAATTTAATATAGAGAAGGTACAGAAAGAGCGGAGGGTGTGTGGAGAGGGATAAAAATAAAAAAAGTGACCACGACCATTAACGAAAATGTTTACGCGCCTGAAAAGAGAAACTATAGGAAATGGGGGAACCTTTTCCTTACCCTAATTGCAAAGACTGAAAAAAGTTGGATTTTCTCAAAACAAAAATTTCCCAAAGTAATCAGTATGTTACGTGTTTCCGGGAATCTTGGAAGTAAGTCCGTGACCTGATTCATGTGTATTACGTTAATAATAAACAGACTGAAAGGAATTTTCCAACAAACATAAAAACCAAATGTTTTACTATTTGGGTGGGACACTTTTTGAAGTGTCGGTTAAGGGGGCATTTTTTCATTAGCCGAGAAAATGTTTACCGACAGGGTCTTAGGCCCCTATCTCTGTTGTTAAGTGAGGAGAGGTGGTATTCACTTTGCACCCTTATTAAGACACAAATGATTTTTATGAGTGTACACTATATGCCAGGTTTTTGATCACTCTAGGGCTCTTTACTGACCCTTGACTGTTCGTGTGGATTGCTTGTATAATACGTCTAGACGAGTCAGTGTTTCGGGACGGTATTATACTCAGTAAATTCTAGCGGCTGTCAAATCACCAGGAGAAAGCTGGTGTTGGATACCTCACATGCGAGTGGATGGGTTTGGGTGGTCATGTGAGTGCACCACATAAAAAAAAATATCCTGAAGCGAGAAGCAGTACACAGATGCATAATGAGATAAGAAAAAAATCTGACCGTTTTTTTGGATTAAAATGCAGGGACTTTGAGGTGTAACTATTCGTTTAAAGTATTTATACGTTGTCATTCTCGTTTTCATGGTCTCATATGAGAAAAATGGAAAAATATGACAGAAATAGAGATGATTTCTGATTGTTTCACAATGAAAAGACCTTGTGAAATGAGCTCAAAAGTAGTGGGAAATGTTCTATTTTTTCAATGTTCAGGAGTAAGCAAATCACACCCACGTCCTCCAATACATGTCAACTGGGGAGTCTAATATTCTTTCACTAGTGCACTGATATTTTTTATACCATTTTTATAATAATGCAGTAGTCTACGTAACAGTAAATTTGTCTTTTTGTAAGAATAAAAAATCAAAAAACAGAAGTAATAGTAATATAAGAGGGGCCTAGAGATTGTACTACATGATTAGAGGATATGCTATTTAGTGCCAAGAAGGTCTACACTGTTGATTGCTGGACCCTGTATTTGAAATTGGCCATCTTTTGTAATTTGATTGATTTGGCCAGATTTGGGGGCCAAATTTCTGAATCACTTTAATTGGGGTAGCATCAATTCGGTAATGGGTGCATAGTTTTTGTAGACTATCATTCTGAGCGGAAAGAAAGTCGCGAGTTCTGTATAAGAAATCTGCTATGAGTTTTGGTTCATACTGGAACAACGGAATTGGCCAAATCAGGGCTAAGTCAGTGAAATCGCGCCGATGTGTATATGTCGTGAGGATCGCTACGTTTTGCGGGAGGTAATTCTGGTGAGTTTTTCGATCAAATTTTTACTGTTGGCATCATTACCATCGGGGAAAAGTTCTTTATCATTCAAAGAAAAATAAATATTTTTTCCAAAATATGTTTGCACATAGGAAATAACCAAATTTCAGAAAGGGGCTTGGACAGTCTAGGTTTGTTGAATGTTTGATAAAGTATAGTATGTTGTGAAGGTAGGGGGGGTGGCTTCCATATCCTGTCCACCACCTAACTTCTCTACAATAAAGAATACAATGAATTCACCTTCTCACCGACATTAACCCTTTGGACTGTCAAGGTCGTATATATACGTCTTTCGATGGGTACCGTTTCTTGTTTGAGATCGTTTATATATACCATAAATTCTAGTAGTCTTCAAATGAAAGCAGGGAGAAGAAGCTCGGTAGGGCCGCCACATGTGAGAGTCTATGAGGTCTGTTGTGGTCAGTGATGTACCATATAAAAAAAAAATCCTGGGAGCATGACGCTGTGCGCATGTAATGAGAAAAAAAAATCTGACTTTTTTTTAATTAAAATGCGACTTTGTGGTTATTTTCGTATAGTATTTTATGGTCTGTTTCTCGTTTTTGGTCTCATTGATAGAATGGAAAAATATTATAGAATTATAGAAATAGAGGTGATTTTGACTGATTTTATATAAAAAAACTCTGGAAATGGAGCTCAAGTAGGGGAAATGTTGAATTTTTGCCGATGTTCAAAAGTTAAGGCAATTGATATCATTGTCCATTATTGGTCAAACTAGCATTCTATATGAAGTCATGAATGGGCTTGATGTTAGTTATACTATTCTTACAGTATTGCAGTAGTCTAGCATAACAGTAAATCTTCTATTTTTTGTTTGATAAAAATTTCAAAATAGAAAGCAAGAGTACTATCACAGGGGCCTGGAGACATGACTGATGAACGAGAAACTGTTTTTTTAAGCCGGAATTTTTTTTGTTTTGCATTGTTCATTCTGAACCTTATTTTGAAATTGTATACTATTTTATTTTTTGTGAAAGTGGCCAAACTGCAAATTATCTGACCACGTTATTGGGTAGTTGAAATAGGTAAATGGGCAGTTTCTTGTATCAATCGCTAGAAAAATGGATTTCTACAAAAAAAAATAGTTTTGAGTTTGGTCGCCTGGAACAATGGAATTAGCCGAAAATAGGGATCAAAGTGGGTGAAATGCCAATGTTGTAAATCATTGCTTAGGTCGCTAACTTTGCGAGAGGCGTAATTTTTTAATTCCGTCAGTTGTGTCCATCAAATTGTGTTTGTGTTATTTGGTTTGTCATTCAATCTTGGGAAAAGATTCATCTATCAATTTTCATAAGAATTTTTTTTTTTTTAAATTTTGCGATACCAGGAAGACACCTTCTAGAGCATTTGGTGGTGTGGTTGCGGACAATTAAGTTATGAGTTAGTATCTGTGTGTGTAGTTTACTTGTTTTCATTGTGCTTTGTTTAATGCCTTGTTCTACTGCTAACTTAAATATAGGTTAGTGTAAACTTATCTGACCTTTATAACTAGGAAATAAATGGCATTTGCTTTCTGTGATGGCCACTGCTTTCACGCGGCTGTAGCATGGAACCTTAAAACTGCCAGAGAAAGTGGGGCACCACTTACTGGAGTAGGCTTCCGACTTTACACTCAGCTCTGGCTGGATGATAGTGACCTCCTCCTGTGGTGGGTGTCTGAATTTACAGTATCCTACTACCTAAAATAATCGTAATTTATTATGCAATAAAACATGTTTAGGCACAAAAGAAAGCCACTAGCAATTCAGGCAAGTTGGATAGTTATACTCTTATAACTTTTCTCATATTAACAATAGAGTGAAGACTGGACTGTATTTCTGTGTAGCACTCTTCACTGTCCTAGACTTAAGTAGTCTATAAGTATTAGGTTAAGTCTTCCCAAAATGCCTTAGGCTCATTGATTAGTGGTTTAGTACTTTGCACTTCCATTCATACTGCATGTAAAAACATGTTGGTAACCTTAACAAAGAATTAAATATTTGTTATTCTTATTTTATTTTTATGGTGTGAAGAAGAAGCATTTCATGTAGTAATGTCAAAGCTCATAATATTCTGATGAAATAAGAAAAAATGGTACCTGTGAGTGAGGTGTTATTACCTTCTGCATGTTTCTAGTCTAGCTTAAAGATCCAGAGTTTTAAATCTGGCGGGAAGTTCAGATATGGACGACAGCATCATAAAAAAACTGTTCTGCCGACCCAAGAGGAAGGTTATGGGTTGCAAATGGTTGCTTCTTGAATCTTGTGCTTCTCTTCAGGTGTTGGTAACATTTGTAGTCAATAAATTTCTGCAAGATACAAGAAAATAAGTTATTTCAGCACAAAAACAGATATGTCATTTTTAAGCTTCTGGGGTTTACCTGGAGAGGGTTCGGGGGGTCAACACCTCCATGGTATGGTCTTATGACCAGCCTCATGGTGGGATCAGGGCTGGATCAAAGTGGGCGGTTACTGTGGTACATTAGACTGATATATACACACCAAAGATGGCTGGTCATGTACTGACTTTAGGTACCTGTCCAGTTGCCTTCTTCCAAGACAGCCAGTTCTCTTTTATTCAGTCAGATTCTCATGACCAATAGAAATAAAAATTAGGCCTATTTTATTAACAAAGTCTAGAATTAATCGTTTAAAATTGGTTTAGAAAGACAACTTAAGCAAACCTGAGCCGCTCTTGTCATATTTAATTAGAAAAACGCTTCAGTCCTGGGACCTGATCACTTCACTAGCATATAGAGAGCTAGAAAGACAGTGTAGATTATATAGGTCGGAGTGAGATGTGAGTGACGTAACGTGGACCTGAGGTAATGTCATGTTGGTTACTTGAGGACGGGGAGAACAAGTGCATATCACATGCGGTACTCTGTGTTGTTGGGTTGGATGGTGCTTAAGTATCAGTATGCAATGTTTTTGGAAATTTTGTAGTTTTAGTGTTGCGTTTAACAGTGTTCGGTGACGGCGAATTAGTGAGGCTAGAGGCACCGTCGAGCGTCTGAAGTCTGGTTCTGTTTGAGAAGAATGAGTTGTACCTCATTCTCAGGTTCGATCAAATGCCACGTGGAGCTCTGTGGAGGACACTCAGGAGTACCTCTACATTCAGCTGTCGTTTGAGGCATTTTGGGATGCTCATTTCAGGCCGGGACTGCAAGATCTCTGCCTGTTCTCGGCGCTGTCATAAGCTGAGTCTTGGGACATGAACCCACGCGGGATAGTGTAGACGCCTGCTGTGTAAGCGTTCTAGGAGTGACTACAGCTAAAAGTAAATATGGTCGAGCGATGTTTGTTGTTGGGGAAGGTTCATCTGAACTTGTGGTTGTCAGAAATGCTTTTGGCAAGACAGGGGCCCGCATGAAGGGATGGTGAATGTGTTTTTTCCCTTTTTGGGGTTTGGTTTTCCCCCCACCTTGATGAGAGAGGGTTTGGTGTATTAAAAAAAGAAAATATAGCCCCAATTCATTAAAAATTTCCCTTTCTTTAAAACGGGAATCCGGGAATGTGATTCATTTGCTGTGGAAAAACACTAAAAAAACTACAAACTTGTTAATTGGAACAGCAATGCAAGCCTGTTTGATAAATGCCCTGGAGTTTAACCCCCCCAATTTAAAAGTCGGGAAGTTTAAGGAAAGGACAAACAAGACCCCAGAGGGAGTTGGCCGGGGGGCCTGGGGGAAAAAAGTTTCCCCTTCTTTGGGTAGGGGTCGGGGTTTTTTGACCCCCACAAGGGTTGAAACTTTGGGGTGTTTTTCCCTTACACGGTTGCTATGTTCCAAATTCAGTAAAATGGGTACCTGGGCTTTAAATTCAACGGTAGGGTTTGGTCCGGGGCCCAAAACAAGCCCTTTTTTTACCTAAAAATTGCCCCTGCATAACAATTTGGGTTTTTCTTTAAAGTATATGTCATTGATGTCAGCTGGGGTGCATCCCTTGTAATTTTTACTTTGGGGGCCTAAATGTAAAAGTAGGAGAAGCATTTAGAGAGGGGAAAAGGGTGGGTTAAGCTTTGGGTCCCCAGGTTTAAATGATAATGGGGGCTTTTAAAATTGAAATTTTTTATAAAAAGGGGTTGGTTATAGGAAAATTAAAACAAATTTTAAGAAAAAGAGGGTAAAAAAATTTAAAATTTAAAGTAAATTTTTGGGGCATAATTTAGTAGTTTGTTGGACTAGTTATTGATAAATAAAAAAACTGATGGGTAACTTCAGGATTTTACTTTTTTATAGAGGGGCCACAGCATATCAATCACTTTTTAGCTTTTGGGTTACATTGAGAGTAAAAGGGGGGTAGGGAAAAAAAGGAAATGGAAGCAGCAAAAAAGAGAGAGGTTTATAAAACAAAGGAGGAGGCAGTTAGGGAAAATTTATAAAAACTTTGGAGCCAGATGGGTTTGTGAGAGTATAGGCAATGGGGTAAAAAAAGTATGGGGCAATTTTAAGGGAATATAGTTTTTAGTTTTTCCGCAGAATTTTGGGGTTTTTACAGGAAAGGGGATGGGGAGGAAAGAAGAGCTTTTGGGGGAATTTATAAAGTAGAGAGAGTATTAAAGGAAAAAGAAAGGGCAAAAGAGGATTTTTTACAAATTTGAAGTGTGAAAGGAAAGGTTTAGGGGGTTAAGGGAAAGAAAAAAAAGTTAAGAGAGTGGTGAAGCAATGTAAAAAGAGAGAAAATGGGGAAATTTGGGTGAAAAAATTATCAAAAATTTTAAATTTTGACCCCTATAGACTTTCCCTTTGGGCAAACTGCCAAAAGACTCACTAAAGTAACCTAGGGTACTACATAAACAGACAGCAGATAAAAACAACTTTATAGCAGTTTTATAAAATTAAATAAATTTGGGCAAAAGGGCCCTTGGGAAACATTATACAGATAAAAATAAATTGTTTTAAAAAATTTTCTAAAAAAAACCCAAACCCTTTTTCTATAAAAAAAAATTGCCTCAAAAAACTAAACAGTTTCCCAGCAAAGAAATGAAAATCCCTGGCTAACACCAAGCATCCTCAAATCCATTAACACAAAGCACAAAAAAAAAAAACATTATAGAATGGGTCAAATAACTAGACCCACAGTCAAAACGTTACTCGTCAGCATTTTACCACCTGAAAGAAGATCAAAAAATTGTATTATAAAAAAAATTAGATTCCCATAAAAAACAAAGGTGATATGAAAAATCCCATGGAAAACTCTATCTGCAATTCTTGGAAATAAAAATTTTACCCAAAAACAAAAAAAATTTTTCAAACTAACAAAATCAGATAAACCCCCCACTAAACACCTACTGAAACACCCAAAACAGACACAACGTTTTTTCTCCCCTTGGGTAAAAATTTTACGAAGCAAGCATAAAACACCCGTCCATCAACTAATATTATGGGCCTTCCCAAAAAATAGGGTTATTCCAACCCCCTCCAACCAACCCCCATAAAATTTCGCTCATCATAAGCACCCTTAAAAACAAGGCAGGGACATAAACAGCTTCCCTGCTTTTATCCCAAAAAAAAGCTTCTAAAGGATTTTTACCAATTATTGCAACGTTTTTTTAAACAAATCCTTTGAATCAGAACCTTCCCAACAACCCCTAAAAAATACCCGGAGGGTCACTCCGATCCAAAAAAGGAGGTGACCAAGCTGACTTGAATAATATAGCCAAAAATTCAAACTTACCCCCTGCTCTCTAAAATTTTTGAAAAATTAATTCATAGAGGGAAATCTTTTCCTCCCTTTTTTTTTCACAAAACATTTTAAAAAACCCTTTTGTCAGTTTGGGTTTTGGGATAATAAAAGCACGAATGATGCTATCATACACATGCTAAAAACAAATTTATACACCGCACCCAAAAGAAAAAAAGTCCCCCCTGGGATTTTCATTGTTTTACGTAAAAGCTTTCGTACAGTCGACCAAAAAAATGCTGTACCCAAAATTAACCACTAAGGCTCAGAAGCCACTCCCTAAACCCCTCCCCCTAAAATCAAACCTTAGTAAACAAAAACCTAAATATGGTATGCAAAGGGATGCAAACTCTTCCCCCCAAACCAACCCACAGTAGGGGGTCCCCCAAGGAAGCGTCCTTGGCCCCAAACCCCTCTTTCTCACTACATAAAATGATCAACGAATGCATCACAGCTCCCTCAAAACCCATTTAAATTTGAGATGACACTACATATTTTTTTTTCCCCCCCAAAACCAGTCAAACTACAAACAAAATTCAACCCAAAATTTGCGGAAAAAAATCTCCCTTGGATGATGACAAAAAAACTTACCCTAAATTGATAAAACCTATTTCATTCCGTTTGGAAAAAAGCGGCAAATGATCCGTTTAAAAACAAAAAAAAGAAAAAAAAAAAAAATTGGTTTCATTGCCCAAAAGACTCACAGAAGGAAAATTTTCCAGGTTTTCCACCTTGCCAGTGGGCCCTTATATTTCCGGGCAACATAAAAACAAATTTCCCCGGGGGAAAAATTTTCCAAAAAAACTGTAGGCATTTTAATCAAAGTTTTAAGGTATTTAAGTTCCACAATCAGCTCCCCGGGGCACGTTGCCCAAACACTCTTGTACCCTTATCTTTTTTTGGGAATTTTGTGCATGGGGATAAACATCATCCCAATTAAATAAAACCCATTCAAAAACCCAAAAAAAAGGAGCATAAGAATAAATAACGAATTCTCACTCCTTGTCAGACTTTATTTCCCCCCAAAATTTTTCCCAAAGGTCTGAATCTGCTCACCTTTAAAAAACATCCATACTTTTCATGTGCCTCTACATACACAAAAACAAAAACCACTTTTTAATCCCCCCTTTTCCAACTAAAAATTTTCTCCTCACCAATTTAAAAACAGGACACAGGACCAAAACACAAGACACAGATCTTTTTTTGTATACCTCGTGTCCTACACACTATGTAAAAACTCTATCCCACAAAAAAGGGCCCTAAAATATGGAATTCATTACAAAGAATTTATTAAAAAGAAAACCCGTCTAAAAATCATTTTAAAGACTTACTCAAAAGCCAAAAAAATCCCCCTAGCAAAAAAAATGCAAATATTAAAATACACACATACCATTATGAACTCCCCACATCAAAATTTTCAACAATCACTTTAAAAACCTTTTTATCCTTTGTTAAACAGGAAATTTTAATTAAAACCTTTTGTTTTTTCACAATAAAAATTTTTAGACTATATGAATATATCCTTTGTTTTAATAAAAAATTTAATTCACTTATAATTAATAGTCTACGTTCAACTATGAAAAAATTTTACTGTCCTACCTGAAAAAATTTTTGATAAAATCCTTAGTTTTAAATTTTGGTCTGTAACCCAAATAATTTTTAAGTTGGCCCATAATGCCTTTAGGCATAATGAGGATCCTTTGTTTTGAAACCCCCATTTATTTTTTAAATATAAAATCTCAATGTACTGTTTGAAAAAGACATAAAAAAAATAAAGAAAGTAATTTTTTTTCGGGGATACACAAAATACATTTTAAATAGAATTATCTTACATTCAGCATATGGTGTAGAGAAAACCTAGGATAAGCCAAAAAAAGGGGGTCAGATTTAAAACTTTTTCCCCAAATTGGGGGTTTTCCTTTAAAATTTTAAATAAAATAAAAAAATTTAATTTGGCTCTGTTTTTTGGGGGCCCCTTGCATGCGAGCACCCCAAGGATGCTTGGATCATTTTCGCCTTTTCCTTTAAATTTTTGGCCCTTTACATGGTTTTCCCCTACACCCCATGACCAGTTCAAAATAGTGAGCGGGGCCCTGTATGGGGAGTACAGTACTACAAAAATTTTTTTTTTTTTTTAAAAAAGAATCAATAAAATGCATTTAAAAAAAAAAAAAAAATTAAAAGGGTCCCCTTGATTTTTTAAAGGAAAGTTTTGGCTTTTCAATCCCAAAGGGAAAAAGGAAAAACTGCATTGAATCTGGGAAAATTTACACTAGGTAAAATTTTTAAAAAAAGGAAAAGAATAGGAATGTGCAATGAATAGGCCCAAATTTTTTAAATTTCTGTCCACTACTGTACTGTATTTCTATGCCCCAAACTTAAAAAGTTTTTCTGCCCTGCAAAGGATACAAAACTTTTGGGGCAAAATATTTTTTTTTACATGTTGCTATGGGGAGGGAAAAAATGGCCAGAAAACTGTCCACTTTACTAATGTTTGGTTTTTTTGTTTTTTTTCACTATTACTCTGAATGACAAAGTCCATCTGCTCCAGTAACATACTTTTGAAAATTTTTAAAGGCATAATTTTTTAAATTTATGTAATAGGAATTTTAAGACAACCCACATATATAGACACAACCCCCATCTCTACAGGGCACAAGTAGATTCTTCAATTTTAAAAGCTGGAAAAATTAAAAAAACTTGTAATACAAAAATTTTAAATTTAAAAATTTAACTTAGGGTATGGTTTCTTTAAAACAAAGCTTTCCCAGGAAAAATTTTAAATGTGGGATACTGAGGAAATTGTACATCCCTTGTTTTGGATACCCAAAGACACCCCAATACAGTGGACCCCGCATAAAGTTTAAACCCCCGGGAAAGGGGACCAATTTTTGAAAAATTGTATTTTTTTTAAAAGGGCTTTGAAAGTGTATTTTGGGGTTGGGGGTCTAAAAGGGGAAATTCTATTTCACAATTTTTTCTTTTTTGGGAAAACAAAAATTCGGTCAGAACTGGCACCTAAACATACTTCTGGAGTAAAAAAAATATCTTTAACCCGGGGGGGGTTCCACTGTACCAACGTATGTGGAATCCATAATGTCAAACCAATTGCAAAAACCCAAGAAAAAACACCCTTATACTTAAAAAATGAGGATTGCCTGTTTTCCACCCCCAATGCCAGAAAAAGTAAAAAATTCGCACTCTTGTCGTATACTCATTTTACAAGCTAAATTCTGAAGCATCTGCCAAGGGCCAAAGGGCCCAAACCATAACAGAAAATGACATAAGACCCTGAATAAAACGGGAAAAGGAAATATTGCCCACATTTTCTGACCCCAAGGTTCAGATATACAATTAATTCAGGAAAATTTCAGTTAATGTTTTTATTGTCCCCTCAGAAAGGGCCCCCCAAGAGTAAGACAAAGTTGGGCCCGCTTTTCCCCGGAAACAAATTTAAAAGAAGGGCCCAAAATCTAAAAACAAATTTTGATGGTTCACCAAAGTGGAAATGAAGAACCCCAATGAAAATTAATTTTACTGTTATGGGTTATCTTTTGGGGAATTTAAATCTATGTGTACTTTAAATTTAAAATTTATACAAGTTGAGGAAAAATTTTTCATAAAGCAGCTAACAAGCTTGGGAAAAAAGTTTGAATACAAAAAAGATGGCAAACTAAATTTTAGCACCTTTCCCTAAGTATGCAAGAATTTATGAAACTATTTTAAAATTTCTCAATTTGGTTTTCAGTGGTGCTTTTTAAATAAGATTTTCGTTGAAATTTTTTAACCCCCCCAGAGTTAGCCACCCAGGGTAACCCCAAAAAAAGGGCAAAATGCATGAGGACTGTGGGGTTTTATTTTTTCCATTGGGGGGCCTCAATCTTTTCCCCCAGGAGGCGATGCACACCGTCAAAACAACCCCCCCCGGGAAACCCCCTTTTCTGCAAAGGGGAACAGGACAACAGGGGTAAAGGGAAAAGCGTTTTAAATGTTTTCTAAACCCCACGGGAAATTTAAAACTCAGGGCCCTCTGTGGGTGAAGGGAGAGGGTTTTGGCAAATTTTGGGCCCTGGGGCCCAAAGTTTGGTTTTTTGTTTGTTAACCCCCCTTTGGGGGTCCAAGGCCCAAATTTTGGAGTCACGCACCAGTGTCCAAGATAATTTTAAAAAAAAAAAATTTGTTTAAATTTTTTTTTTGGGAAAAAATTTTGAGAAATCTTTTTTTGAAGGGTTAAAAAAAAAAAAGACGAAAATTGGGGGGAAAAATTGACGAAATTTTTGCCCCCTCGCGAATTTTTTTATGTGTCAGCGAATTTTCGAATCGGGCGATTTTTCCGACTTTGACTTTTCCTTTTTAGGCCAATTTCCTTATTTCCCAAACAACCAAATTCTTTGCTTTTCACTAGTATTATTCAATTTTTCGATTGACACAAGAAACGCCCCAAATCAAAATGGGTTTTAACTACAAAATAAAGTGATCGGGAAAATTTTTTAAAATTTTTGGGCCCAAATTTTAAACCCAAATTCAAAATATTCCAAATTTTAAAAAAGGGCCCGAATGAAAATATTGGCATTCCTGGCCTAAAATAACATTTTCCTCTGGGTTTATTTTGTTATGTTTTGAGGCTTTTCAAATAAATTCCATTTTGATTTTTTTTTCACATAAGGGAAATTTTTAACCAAAACCAAAAAATAGAAGATTTTTGTTAGCAATAACCGTAATAATTGTATAAATAAAACCCTCACCTATATTTGTGAATGTTTAAAAATTAGAAAACCCCCCACGATGGTTTTTGACGTGTGAGGTTTGTTTTTTTTAAATCTTGAAAAATTAAAAAGGGAAAAAATTTAAAAATTTCCCCCCTACTTTGGGGCCATTTTTAAGGGGCCCTTTCCCAAAGCTAAAACCAAACAAAATCATCTCTATTTCTGTAAATATGTTTCCATTCTAAACAAATGAGAACCCAAAAAATCGCAAATACAATAAAAAAAAACGGAAAAAAACCTGCAAAGTTGCTGTTTTTAATCCCAAAAAAAACATGATTTCATTTTTTTCTTCATTTTTGCCCCGGGGTGCTGCAGGAATTTTTTATGTGGTGCACACATACCACATAGATGTATTTTTCTTTTCTAGGGGCCCCAAAAGTAACCCCTCACAGTTTTTTTCAGAGTGAGCTGAGTCATGGCGTTTGAATTTAGGTTTGGAAACCCCCCCCGAACGTAAAGCCGTAGAAACTAAAGGGACGGGGCCCTGAAAGGGTTAAGGGTCAGTATAAAATCCCCCAAACAAACTTCTTTTTAATTTGATGGACTAAAAAACCAGTAAAATTTGAGGCTATCCCTTTTAAGGAAAATTTATTGAAAAGAATGCATTAAAAAATTGGGGTAAATTTAGATTTAATTTCCCTTTTGGGGGTCGGGAGGTTCCCCTCAGAGACTTGTTCCAAAGGGGCAGCCAAAAATTTTAAAAAAAAAAAAAAAAAATAAATTTTTTCTTATGAAAAGATTTGAAAAATCTTTTTCCGATTTTATAATGCACGAAAAGTAGAAATTTGATGGAAAAAAATTACGGAAAAAGCTCTCCGAAAATTAGCGGTCTCAAGATATTTTGCATTGGCGATTTTGCCCACTTTGACCCCATTTTCCCGGCCCAAATTCCCGTGTTTCTAATTTGACAAAAATCATAAAATATTTCACTAGAAATAAAATTTTTTTTTATCGAAAGATACAAAAAAACCACCCATTTTCCGATTTCAACCAAACCCAAAAAAGTGGGTCAAATTTAGCAATTTTGCCCAATTTCCCCTCAAAAATTTTTAAAAGATTTTCAATTTCCCCAATAGAGTCCAGAATAAACAAGAAAAGGCAATTCCTGGGCACTAAAAAAAAAATTTCCCCTTTTCATTATCACGTTCCCGCCTCTCTTACCCTTTTTTGCTTTCCCCCCCCCTTTTTAATTTTTTTTTCACAAAAAATAGAAAATTTTTCTGTTAAGCAGAAATTCCCGCAATTTGTGGAAAAAATGGTATAAAAAAAACAGCGCACTTGTGAAAAATAAAGACCCAAAAGTTGACGTGTATTGGACCCCTTGGCTGATTTGGGTTTTCTTTTGAAAATTTTTTTAAAAAACGAACCCTTTTTTGCTACTTTGAGTCAGTTTTCCAAAAAGGGAAATTTTCAAATTTTAAAACAGTCAAAATCATCTCAATTTTTTGTAATATGGCTTCCATTCTATAAAAAGAGACCAGGAAAAATAGAAAAAAATAAAAAATTTCCATAAAGGGGAAAATTTCAAGCAAATCGCCCGTTTTAATCCCAAAAAACACGGTCAAATTTTTTTTTTTTCTTTTACCCCGTGTGCTGCAGGATTTTTTTTAGCACAACTTTTTTCAAGAGCAAATTGGGGGAATTTTTTAATAACAAAAACTTGGGAAATTTTCTTGCCCCCTTTTTTTTCCTACGTCAAAGGCCCAACCAAAATTAAAAAAAAATGGCCAAACAGATGACTTCCTTTGTCATTTACTTTTTCTTTAAAAGTTTCCCAAAATCTCCAAACGATTTTCAAAAGGGGTGGCAAATTCATCCCACGTTTTACACACTCATTTGGGGCAATTTTTTTTTCTTCTTGGGTATGAAACGAAATTTCGGGTGCATTTTTCCTCAAGGGAGGTTCCTTAAAAACCCCTTTTTCTGTTTCGGGGCGAAAAGTTTTTCACTTACAAGCCAATGGGGTTTGGGCTATATTTTACTCAAAAATTCTAAACACTTCAAATTAAGCAGGGAAAAACTTGGTAGGCCCATATGTGAGGAATGGGTTTTTTGTGGTCATTTTACCGTAAAAAAAAAAATCCCCGCGCAAAGAAATGCATAATTTAAAAAAAAAAATTCCCGGGCCTTTGTTTTTTGGATTAAAACGGGCCCAACCCTTTTTAAGGGGTATTTTTTATATAGTTTTTTTGGTTTTTAAATTTTTCCCTTTTTGTAGTCACAAATTTTTTAGAAAAGGAAAACATATTATAGAAAAGAGATGACTTGAAAGGTTTTTATATGAAAAGGACCCTTTAAAAAGGGGCCAAAAATAGAGGGAATTTTTATTTTTGCCCATGTTCAAGATTAAAAAAAATGGAAAGTCATTGCCAAAAAAAGGCCAAGTAGCCAAATTAATAAAGCAAATCATGGGAAGGGTTTTACATTAATTTTTTACAATTTTACAATAAATTTCAGTAGTCTGCATAAAAAGTAAATCTTCTATTTTTTAGTAAAAATTTAAAATAGAAAGTAAGAGTATTATCAGAGGGGGGCCCGGGGGATGTGACTTGGGTGAACCCAAAAAAAATGTTTTTTTTAGAGCCCGAAAAGTCTGCATTGTTCCCTTTTGGGGGCCCCATTTTTAAATTGGGCTTATTTTTTTAATTTTTCAATGAAAATTTGGAAATTGGCCCCAAATTTTTGGCCACTTTATTGGGTATTGAAATCATTAAATGGGGGGGCCAGTTTTTTTGTACCCAAAACGATTTTTACAAATGGAATTCTAAAGAAATAGCAGAAGTTTTTGGGGCCCCCTGGGGAAAAATGGAATTAAACCGAAAAAAAGGGCTTTAAAATGGGGGGGAAATCGCCCAATTTTGTAAATAACGCCGATGTCGCTTAAAAATTCCCCCAAACGTTTTAAATTCCCTAAAAATTTTCCAAACAAAATTTTTTTTCTTTTTTGGTGTCATTAAACCCTTTGGGGAAAAATTCTCTTTTTTTTCCCCTTAAAAAATTTTTTTTTTTTTTTTAAATATTTTTCGAACCAGGGGACCCCTCGGGAATTTGGGGTTTTTCAAACGTCCCAAAGGGGTTTTAAAAAAATAAATAAATAAATAAATAAAATATTTATTTATTTGCAAAGGTTTTCCCAAGTTTTTCATATAATAAAATTTTTGGGGAAAAAAGAAAACCACTATCCCTTTAATTATTACTTTTTAAGATTTTATTTTTTATATTATTTTTTAATTATTAATTTTTATTGTTTGGGAATTTTTTAAAACCCCTTGGGCCAAACATTTCCTTTGGTTTTAATTTTTTAAATTAATTTTAAGTTTCCCAAAATGTTCTCATAAAAAGTGGCCCTTTTTACACCCAACTACTATAATACTTGTACAACTATGTATCATGTCCCCAAAAATATTATTATTAATAGTAGTATTGCATTAAAATTGGTTTAAGGGCCCCCTGATCTAGGGGAAAAAAATCGGGGCTTCAGTTCCTTAAAAAATAATTTAATTTAAAAATAGTAAAATAAATAAATAAAATAATAATAATAATAATAATAATAAAATAAAATAACATAATTTTAAAAAAATAATTTCAATATAATAGTAATTTAAAAAATATAAATTTTTTCATTTTTTGACATTTTTCATAAATTTTTTTTTATATTTTAAATGCCAAAACTTTTAAATAAAAAATTGGTAACCCTATGTGGGCTTTTAGTACTGTGAGACCCAACGGGCTCAGTCCCAACCCAAAGGGAACCCTATTAGGGCTGAGCTACTTTCGAGCCCCGGCTATCTCGGTGCCAACCAAAGGGATCCGTTAAAGTGTGGCTGTAGGTACTGTGAGACCATGTCATCTTTGTGCCAACAAGGTACCCTATGTGTGGCTGTAGTACTGTGAGACCACAACTTTTTGGTGCAACCAGGTAACCTGTGGGTGGCCTGTGGTACTGTGAGACCATGGGGTATATTTCGTGCCAACCATGTAACCCTATCGTGTGGCTGTAGGTATTGTGAGACCATGACTATCTTGGTGACCAACCAAGGAAACCCTATGTGTGGCTGTAGCTATGTGAGACCAAGACTATCTTGGTGCCACCAAGGGTAACACCCTGTGGGTGGCTGTAGCTACTGTGAGGACCTCGGCTATCTCGGGGTGCAACAAGGTAACCCTTTGGGTGGATGTGCTACCGCGAGAACCACGCTTCTTGGTGCCAAGGAGTCATAAAGGAAAGAAGGTACATGGTATGTCGCTCTGAGTGAAGTGACCACTGCAGATCCTTGGGAGCAATTTTTGTGTTTAACCTAACAAATTTCTTACCACAATGCCTCGCCTGAAGAGACAGTATTCACATTATTTTTTTTTACAATCAGCAGAAGCTCAGGATACAATTGAAATTATGAAAAGAGGTAGAGGAAATGAGAAGACAGCAGCAGAGAGTGAATCGCAGCAGAGTGAGGCAGCAGCAGAGTGAGGCCAGCAGCAGAGTGAGGCAGCAGTAGACAGTGGAAGCACAGCCCAGTGGCCTGGTGGCTAAAGCTCCAGCTTTGCACACGGAGGGCCTGTACGATTCCGGAGGGTGGAAACATGCTGACACGTTTCCTAACATGTTGCCCTGTTCACCTAGCAGCAATACAGGTACCTGGGTGTTGTCGACTTGTTGTGGGTTGCATCCTGGGGGACAAGCTGAGGACCCCAATGGAAATAAGTTGACAGTCTCTATGATGCACTGACTTTCTTGGGTTATCCTGGGTGGGCTAACCTCCGGGGTTAAAATTCCAAACAAAATCTTATCTTCCTTATCTTATCTTAGCAGGTGAGGGCAACAGCAGCTGAGTGAGGCAGCAGCAGAGTGAGGCAGCAGCAGAGAGTGAAAGCAGCAGAAGAAGTGAGGCAGCAGCAGAGAGTGAGGCAGCAGCAGTGAGTGAGGCAGCAGCAGGAGTGATGGCAGCCAGAAGAGAGGATAGCAGCAGCAGAGCGTGAAGGCAGCAGCAGAGTGAGGGTGCAGCAGAGAGTGAACGCAGCAGCAGAGTGAGGCAGCAGCAGAGAGTGAGGGCAAGCCAGCACGAGAGTGAAGCAGCATCAGAGTGATGGCAAAGCAGCAGAGAGTGATGCAGCAGCAGAGAGTGAAGCAGACAGCAGAGTGAGGCAGCAGCAGAGAGTGAGGCAGCAGCAGAGTGAAAGAAGCAGCAGAGTAGGGCAGCAGCAGAGAGTGAGGCAGCAGCAGAGAGTGAAGCAGCAGAGGTGAGGCAGCCTAGCAAAGAGAGGCGGCAGCAGCATGAGAGGTGAGGCAGCAGCAGGAGAGTGGAGCAGGTATGCAGAGTGAGGCAGCGCATGAGAGTGTGAAGCAGCAGCAGAGTGAGGCAGCAGCCGATGAGAGTGAGGCAGCAGCAGTGAGTGAGGCAGCGCAGAGTGAAGCAGCAGCAGGAGTGTGGCAGCAGCAGAGAGTGAGCACAGCAGAGAGTGGAAGCAGCAGCAGAGTGAGGCAGCAGCAGGGTGTGAGGTCAGCAGAAGAGAGTGAAGCAGCAGCAGGTGATGGCAGAGCAGCAGAGTGTGGAGGCAGCTGCAGAGTGAAGCAGCTGAGAGTTAGGGCAGCAGCAAGAGAGTGAGGCAGCAGCCAGAGAGTGAAGCAGCAGCAGAGTGAGGCAGCAGCAGAGAGTGAGGCAGCAGCAGAGAGTTGAGCAGCAGCAGAGAGTCGATGCAGTAGCAGATAGTGACGGCAAGCAGCAGCATGAGAGTGTAAGCAGCAGCAGAGTGAGGCAGCAGCAGAGAGTGAGGCAGCAGCAGAGAGTGAAGGCAGCAGCAGAGAGTGATGCACAGTAGCAGAGTGAGGCAGCAGCAGTGAGTGAAAGCAGCAGAAGAGTGGAGGCGGCAGCAGCATTGAGGGAGGCTGGCAGCAGCAGAGAGTGGGCAACAGCCTGAGCTGAGGCAGCGCAGTGTGTGAAGCAACGCAGAGGTGAGGCAACTGCAGAGGGGTGAAGCAGCAACAGAGCGAGGCAATGCAGCAGAACAATGAAGTAGTAGCACGAGAGTGAGGATCAGCTGATAAGCACCACACCACTGTTCGCCACCACACGTGCCACTGTGATTCACGTCTACACTATATATAACACATCTGTCTTGACTACACCTGTGGATACATACATAAACAGCCTCACCCCCCAATCAAGATTAAATGCAAGCATAGATGTGGTGGGTTATGGACAGGGAAGATACTAGAGTGGGCGAGTAATGGTGGATGCTTTCTGCCACTGCCGCGTTGCCAATCACTTGCCACATTATGGCACTATTTTATTCATTCTAGAGTATATATTCATGTTTCTATGTTGTTAATATTGTTTATATTTAATATTGATGAACTGTGATAATATATAACCCAAGCAATCATATTAAAGTACTTTTTTTTAATGCCTCCTGACAGGCAGAATTCCCATGGAAAGAATTAATGGGCATTTCAATTAATTGTAAATGAGGAAAAATTAATCCAGCATATGAATCAAATCAGGATAGGAACAATGGTCACTGATGGATTAAATTCGTAGCAGAGGTCCATTGTATATGGACAATATTTACAGATGATACAAAAACAACATCATTTGAAAGCAAAGACCACACTCCTGGAAACCACTTGACAGACTGTTGCTTCACAAGGGGTCCCACACCGTCACAAATCTGGAGGGCCTTCCTTTCATTGGCTTTGTTCAGACCCCCCCACCAACGAGTCGTTTATGTCCTTGTGTATGACCTAAGCCGACAGACACTCCATCGTGCCCCTTATAAGCCTTTCAGGGTTCCAAGGCCCAAAATTGAAGTGGTTGTAAGTGTCAAGAAATTTTGAAAAAAAAAAAAAAAAAAATTATTTTTTCTTACAGAATTAAGAGTATTTTTGTGAAGGTAATAGGACAAAAAAAAAATACTGATCAGTACTTGCGAGATACAGTGCGAGAAGTTTACCCAAAATGACCGAGGTGGCGGAAACATCTCGATTTTCCACATTCACGCATCTACTTTATTTTAGGTTTTTTTGTAGTTTCTTTCTTTTCTTTTCTAATTTTTTTTCTTTTCCTACTAACATTTGGGGCCTGAGAGACCCAATACTGTTTATAATGTATATATAAACTCAACTATATGCTTGTTCTTGTCATGCGTGTCAGCGTGATCGTTGTGCTCCAGGTTTTCTCGTGTTTTCTGGTCGTCTTACGCTGCTAGAACTTTAATTTGTGTCATCAATTCCTTAGTACTGAACATCCCTCTAGCGCCTGGAACCAATTCTTGGGTGGAAAAACATTTATACTGAGTCAAAATGAGAATTAGTGAGACTACCTTAGCAGAGTTTACTCTGCAGAGGGGAAACAGGCCTGTGTCCGTGTGAAAATAATAATAATAATTGAAAACTTTTCGTGTCAGAGGAAGAAATCTCCTGATAACATTGAGTATAACATAGTGTTATAGTGTATACTACAGTGGCTCATAGTATATTGTCCATTTAATTTTGTTTATCTACTCTGTTTTTTTAGTCACTTTAATTGTGTATGCAATTAGTGTTATATATTCCAATTACTTTTTTGCAAGTACCAAAACTATCATTTGCTAGCTAGTACCAACTACCTCATTTTTTTTACTTTTATTGTGCAATAAATGCTTCAATTTATTCTATATTACAAAGCAGTCTTACTACTAAAACCAATATTATTTCATTTTGACCATCTGTCATTTAACTTTGTTTACCATAACTTAATTTTAGTCCCTTTATATCTTTTTCCTTTTATTTTAAGCTTTATATAACTACCAGTCAATTTTACTTTTGTACATTAAACATTATTTTATAATTCCCATAACTTTTTGTTGCCAAATTTTCAAGTTTTTATATTAAACCCCCAACCCTTTGTATTACCCTTTGTACCTGTGTACCTGTTTTACCATCTTACTATCATATTATAACCAAGACATTACCATTGTGATTTTTTACTTTATTCTTTGTACTTTAATTGTGAATTTTATTTTGTCAATTTAATCTATAGTTATAACCTTGATCTTGTCAACAACCTATACCAGACTCTAGTGCAATTGCAAGTACCATTTCAAATTGTATTTTTATATTATAAGTTTATATTATAATTCCTACCATCTGTCATTTAACTTTGCTTACCATTACTTTAATTTTAGTCCCTTATATATTTTCTCCTTTTTTTTAGCTTTATATAACTATCCTAGTTTATATATCCCAACTGTTAAATAATCAAGGTGCTATTCTCAGGGGGCTAAAGTAGAATAAGCTCACAATTTTTGCATTATATTCCAAAGCTCATTTATTCACAAACCCATTTAGTCCCTTTTTATTATAATTGTAAACTATAATTATAACTTTAAAAATTACTTTTATAGTACTAACTACTTTCATATTCCCAAGCACTTTTATTTGATCATCACTTTATTTGTATTAGTTTCCCCTTTGTCATTTTTTTACATTTGTTTAAATAATTCAGGTGCTCTTTTTTAGTTAAGGGTATTTACTTTGTTTTATACTTAATTCTAACTATAGATTCACTACAAATCTTTGATTACAAGCATTGATCCTGATACCAACCTCTTATTTAATGACTTAAATGAATCAAAAGTTACTGTAATTACTACACTGCAGAACAATCAAAGGCCTTCTCAGTGCCAACAACAACATAACTTTCTTTAACTCAATATCAGATCCTTAAGCAAGCTTCGATGACCTCATGATTACTAAATTCCTTACATGCCAATATGTCCATCATTACACTAACTGAAACCTGGCTAAAGCCCGATTTGTACAGATGTCTATGCCATTTCCTGGTTACACAGCCATACACAACTGTAGGCCAGACCAACAAGGGGGTGGCAAGCCATATACTACTCAGACCAACTAGAATTTTTTCACTAATACTTGCACAAGGGATGAACATGGGGAATATATAATAGCTAAATTCAAATCCAAAAATACCTACAAAAACCTCTCACATTGAAAAAACTCTCCAGAGTTCCACAGTCAAACATTAGCCAATTTAGTCAAATCTAGGAAGTTTGATAACTGATGCAGCATGAACAAAGATCACTTATACTCTCAGGTGACTTCAATATAAATCTCCTGCAAGACCAGGACCACACGTTACGAATTCACAAACACAATGAGTAACTGTATGTTACTACCAACAGTAACAAAACCTACAAGAGTTACAGAGGACTAGTGTTTCCCTACTTGACCACATCTGGACCAACACCATATCCCCTTTTAAAATTCAGGCATAATTACAGATAATTTCCCCAGACCACTACCCTACTTTCCTCATAACAACTCTTGGTAAACTACCCCAAGACACTACTAAAGTCACCCTTTAGACTTCACAATGAGGGCAGCATTAATAACTTCACAACAGCATTAGCAACATTGATTGGCACACTGAGCTAGAAATCTATACAGATATTGACGATGTATTAATAATTTTCTAAAAAAGACCCCAAAACCTCTATAACAAGCATGCCCTAAAAAAACTAAACAGATGACAGCAAAGAGACTGAACAGTCCCTGGCTAACACCCAGCATTCTCAATCCATAATACAAAAACCCAATATGGGAAAAACAGTACAGAATGGGTCAAAATAAAACCCGAGACCAAACAAACGTTACTCGTCAATCCTAACCAGCCTGATAAGAAGGGCAAAAAAAAATTTTATTTGAGAACAGATTATCCAACTTACGTGGTGATATAAAAAAGACCTGGAAAACCCTTTCTGAAATTCTGGGAACAAAAAAAAATTTCACGAAATAGCGAAATAAAATTAGCAAAATCAGATGAACTACAACTCCACCAACAGAAACAGCAAACGACTCAATGATTTCTTCTCACTATTGGACAAAACCTTGCCAATAAAATCCCAAGCTCAGAATCCCCACCAAATGACTACCTCACCGGCAACTACCCGAACAAACTGTTCTAGCTCCGACCTAACCATACGAAGTCTCCCTTATTATCAATGCACTAAAAAAACAAGGCAGGAGATTTAAGGGTACCTTACCACCCTTTATATACAAAAAAGTGTCAAAAGTGCTATCCCCAAATCATTGCAACACTCTTTAACAAATCCATTGAATCCTCCACCTTCCCTACAAGTACTCAAAATAGCAAGGGTCACCCGATCCACAAAGGAGGAGACAAACAGAGTTGAATAACTATAGGCCATATCCAACTTACACCCTCTCTCAAAAATCTTCGAAAAATTAATTCATAAACGAATTACTCCTACCTTATCTCCCAAAACATACTCAACCCTGCCAATTTGGATTCAGGCCTAATTAAAATACTAATGATGTATTATACACATGTAGAACATATATACACTGCAATAGAGAAAAAAGAAGTCCCACTGGGGATCTTCATTGCTTACGTTAAAGCTTTTGATACAGTTGACCATGACTTGCTCCAGTAAAATTGTCACACTATGGTATAAGAGGGCACTCCCTCAATTACCTCAAGTCATACCCCAGCAACAGAAGCCAATATGTGTACGCAAATGGGGCAAACTCTTCTGCGCAACCAATTACAGTTGGTTTTCCACAGGGAAGTGTCCTTGGCCCTCTTCTCTTTCTCCTATACATAAATGACCTTCCAAATGCTTCGCAATTAAATCAAACCCCACATTTGCAGATGACACTACATACGTCTTCTCTCACCCGGGCCCAGTCACACTAGCCAATACTGTAAATACCGAATTACAGAAAATATCTACCTGGATGAGGACTAACAAACTTACACTAACATTTACAAAAACCCACTTCATTCAGTTTGGTAACAGAGCTTACAGATGTCCCCCTTAACATAATGATAAACGGATCACCTATCACAAGCTACAGAGGGAAAATTCTTAGGAATCCACCTTGATAATTTGGGCTCAAATTTCATAACATATTTCAACAAATTTCTAAGAAAATTTCCAAGACTGTAGGCATACTATCGAAGATACGGTACTATGTTCCCCAGTCAGCCCTCCTGGCCTATATCACTCTCTTATTTACCTATCTCACCTATGGAATTTGTGCATGGGGTCAAAAACCCAATTTAACCATCTCGGGACCACAAAATTACCCAACAAAAGGCTGCAGTTAGAATGATAAACAATTCTCATACAGGCAGCACACCCCACCTATATTCAATACACTAAACCTACTCACCATACAAAACATCCATACTTATTACGGGCACCTATTACATACATAGAACACTTAATTGATATTAACCCTCCCCTCAAACATTCTCCTTGCAACCTCAACAGAAACACATGACCATAAACACAAGGCACAGATCACTCTTTGATGTTCCTCGTGTTCATCTCACACTATGCAAAAACTCAATGCACATAAAAGGGCCCCTAAAATCTGGAATTCATTCCCTTGTAAATATAAAAGAAAACTACCTGTTTATAAATTCAAGTCTCTACTCAAAGATCACTTACTCACCCAAAACCAAATAATACTGAATAAACTGACCTTATAAATTGCATATCTTAAATGTTTCTCACAATTTTTATCACATAAATTTTTAAAAACCCTAAAACCGAATCTAACTTTATTTTTTTTTAAATACATTTACCTAACAGAATCCTTCATATGACCTGTCTTTGTATTACTCACTTGTGCTTTATGTAATCAGTTTTACATTAATGTTTTATCACTGACTTCATCAATTGCTTGTTAATCTTAAGTTAATTTTAAGCCAGCCGTAATGCTATGCATAGTATAAGTGGCTTTGGCATACTGCTCTTATCTGTATTTTTTTTGTACTCTGTATGTGTGCACAAATTTAAATAAAAAAATTAAATAAATAAATAAATAAAAAATAAGTGTCATTTGAAAAAGGTGAATTTGTAAATTTGTGAATTTTGCTAGTGTACTCATTTTATAATTGTGATACCAGTGATAGCAGAAACAGTGTTGTAGTAGCAAACTAACCAGTATTATAATGGTACTTAGTGGAGTGGAGTGACTTTCATTTGTTTTATTTTCTTGAAATACCAGACGTATACTGTGAATTTATATTAACCTGTAGTTACCAGCGGTCGCAATATACACTATGAGAAGCAAAATTTTTTACTACAGAAAAAGCGTCCTTCCTCCAAAAATTTCCACAGTCAACTATAGTGATAATATTAGCATTTATTTTGGTGGAGACGGAAAAAAAAAAAAAAGGGAAAAGCTAGATACAGCGATTTATAAACAAGGGTTGAGGTCGACCGTTCGCCATTGTAGGAGGTTTTCCAGCAGTCACCGGTTTCTTCAAAAACGCAAGTTATACTTTTGTATCAATCAAATCACATATTACTGGGTAGATAATTTCCAGTAGATCCTTCATGTGTTAGCTCAAATCACCGACCAGTATGTTTTAAATAAGTGACCCACTGATCAGATCAGATCGACTGGTCCGAACCCTTGACTGGTTTCAAACGGTTTCGTTGGACAATAAAGCAGACTGTAAACGGATGGGGTTGTAGGCGCCCTTATAAACACAAACATTAAATATAAATCAGGAACGTGCACGGTAAGCTGTCCAATATACAAAAACAGTTAGAAACAGAAATACAAATAGCTAGAGCTTCATTTAAGGAGGTTATTAATAGAATATTCAAGAGGTTGCCCAGTGAATTGCAGTAAATAACCATTCAAATCATTATGAAGCTGTGTGTTTCTGTGGTCAGTCAAACAAAGGGCTTCCACATGGGTAAATTGTCATTTTTGTGGAAATTGGTGTCATGCCCTTGTGCAGATATCCAGAACTAGCTACAAGCAGTGTTAAAAAAGGGAAGTGTTTTTGGGTACGCCCAATGAGATAAATCTGTGGACTAAAATCACAGGGGTATTAAAAGAGGACAACATCAAAGCTGCTTTCATAGAAAACCTGGAAGCTTTCTACAACAGATGGGAACATAAAAAGTCTGGGCTGAATGGTACTGCCATTGATACTGGCCTTGTAGTCAGAAAAATGTAAGGCTGGAGATGAAGTCCCGGTAGTCAGTAAATGTGGGGTGATAGTGCTGTCCTGGGAGACTGTAATGGTGAAGCGGGAGGTGCTGTCCTGGGAGACAGTAATGGTGAAGCTGGAGATTTTGTCCAGGTAGTCAGGAAATTTTACGCAGGAAGGAATACATATAAATGACCTCATAGGGGACAGGAGCCATAGTAGGGAAACAAAGTGTAGTCAAAGATAAGATAAAACCAATATTGCAAACTAGAAATACCACAGTAAAATAGCAAACAAGAGGACTCCACTAGCAATAGGTGAAGGATATATTTACCAAAAAAACAACTGGTGGGAGCTCCATTGATGGTGTAGGGAGGATGGAAGTAAGACGGGGAAAACATGCCCCCAACGGGAATACAGTCACAGAACCCAAGGCAAACGGAAACCAACCCTGTGCACTTTTACTATGCACTTGGTATCTGCTGGCATGGGAAAAACTGGGAAAAAAAAAAGATGGGGCGTGCAACTATGACCACCCCAGAAAATGCCATGGGCCCCTATGACAACAGGAAAATGCAAACTCCTTCCCGTAAGCTTTTTCACCTGAATGTGTTCCTCTTCAGTACAGGAAAGACTGTGCTATAACTTAAATTGCCGGCTTTCCATCTAAAAGGGGACAAAAAGATACAAAAAAATCCCGGACATGGGAAAACCTGGGTAGCCCAGCCACTCAAGAGGGGAGGTTTTTTAGTGCCAGGAAGGAAAAAAAAACTGGAGGAAATGGCAGAAATCGTTTACACCAATATCCAGTCATTCCTGGAGGGGGAACCACAGTCGATGGCCTCCACTCCAAAACCAACAGATACAGATACTAATGCCCGGAAAAAAAATCCGTCCCCAGTACCAATAATACCCCCAAATCCCATAACATTCTTCTTTGCAAATATACAGGGTCTAAAGCCAGCAACAAAAAACAAAAATTTCCTTTCATCCGTGGACTGCTTGCAGAGGCAAGGCAATGTTCGCGGCTTTCACTGAGACCCACATAAAGGATCACTTGGACAATGAAATATGGATCCCAGGTTACAACCTATACAGATGTGACAGATGAAACGGGCAAAAGGAGGGGGGGGGGTTGGCCTGTACATTGCAGAGTCACTTGTTTGCACAGAACTGCTTAATGCCTCAAATGATGTAGTGGAAGTTTTAGCAGTAAAGTCGAGAACCAAAACTAGTCTTGTGGTAGTCTAAAGCCTCCGGATGCAACATCCAGCAATTCCGGAACAGCTGTTAAAAATTGACCACTGTCTGGAAAATCTTCCAGCTCCTGCACCCAACATTCTTGCTCCTGGGGGATTTCAACTTAAGGCACCAAAAATGGAGGAATATAGCAAATATAATTGTTGCAGTTTAAAAACACCAGGAGGCAGCTCTGATGAAAAATCACACTCACACGAGCTTTTAAATCTCTGCACAAAATTCAATTTAAACCAGCAAATAATAGAGCTTACTAGACTGGAGAATACACTAGACCTCATCTTCATAACAAAGATGATCTGATAAGAAATGTCCCATATCAAAAACATATACTCAGATCACAACATAACTGAGGTTCAGACATGTATGCATGGAGCCCCAGACCGACATAATGAGACTAGTCACGAGGGAGCATTACCAAATTCAACTTCAATAACAAAAACATAAGTGGGGCCAAGTAAACCCCAAATCCTAACCGATATAAGCTGGGAAGATATACTAAAACAACACAGACCCCCAACTTATGCCTAGAACAGATTAACTCGGTGGCACTCGATGTATGCACAAGGCTTATTCCCCTAAGAAAATTAGGAGTAGATGTAAAATAGAAAAGAGCAGGCGCTCCCTTTACAGGCGACGGAAAAGAATAACAGAGCGGCTAAAAAAGGTCAAATTTTCTGAAATGTGGGAGCCCTGGTAGAAAAATTGCAGCATCGAATTTAAGAAAAAAAGAACCCTTTTAGGAGTAGGAATGGGGGGGGGAAAACAAAAAAGCCATAAAGAAATCGAAAAAAAAACCCCAAAAGTATTTCTTCCCCTTTCCCAAATAAAAATCGGAAAACAATGTCCGTTTGGGGCCCCCTACTTAAACAAGAGGGGTCTAACAGATGACGAAAGGGAAAAAGAGTGAGCTATCAAGCCCCAATATGATCAGTTTTTAGCAACCCGTAACAGGACGGGAAAAGTCGAAGATCAAAATGAATTTTTAGAGAGCCAGAAAATTTGATTAACCAACCCTATGGGGTTTTTATCCTGATGCAAATGACTTGAACGGCGATAAATGACTCCCCATGACTTGCCCCAGGGCCAGACTCTGGAACTTTGTGTTCATAAAGAACTGAAAGAAGCCCCTATCACGAGCCTTTTCCATCCTTGGAGAGGGGAGCATGGAACAGGGGTCGTCCCACAGTTACAAAAAAAAAGACACGCCCCACTCCACAAAGGGGCAGTAAAGCAAAAGCAAAAAACTACAGAAAATAGCATAACACCCCATATATAAAAATTTTTTAAAAGGGTCCAAAGAAGCAAGACCCCCCCTCTAAAAACCATCAGTTACACAACCCAGGGCAAAATGGGTTTAAAAACAGGTCGCCCCGGTCTGTCTCAACTTTTGGGATCACTACGCAAGGTCTTAAATGCACTAAAAGAAAAAAAGAATGCAGATGTAATATATACGCTTTGAAAAAAGCCTTGACAAGGTGCCCATGGGTAATAGCGCACAAATATGTGTAAAGGAAAACGAAAAGTCGGTCGATGGTTTAAAATTTTCCTAAAACACAGAGAGTAGTCGCAAAGATTTAAAGTCCGAGGCAGCTACGGGAAAAGCTCTGTTCCACAAGGCAAGTACTCGTCCATCTTTTTCCCTCATCCTCTACCCGACATAGACAAGGTGTCGCCCGCCCCGTTCTTCCTTTGCAGTGACACCCGAATCTGAAAGACAGTGTTTTTGGACACTGCAAGGCCCAGGCGGACTCAACCAAATCTTTAGTGGGCTGCAGAAAACAATTAAGTTCAACGTGAGAAATTTCAATTACTCAGATTGGTAAAACTGGGGAAAATTTAAAATTTCTCAGAGTACAAAAAATTTTGGCCACAAAATAGGGAAACCAATGTCAAAGACTGGGAGTGATCAGTCGGAAAGGGTCTCACCTTCAAGGACCATAACATTTTTATAAAAGCATCTGTGGAAAATGACAGGATGGTAATGGAACCTTCAAAACTAGGGAGGCCAAGCAAAGATGACACTCTTCAGGTCCTTGTTTATCTAGGTGGTATTGCTGCACACTATCAGCACCTTTCAAGGAGGTGAAATTGCCCCCACCTAGAAAATGTACAGAGAACTTTCACGGGGCGCTTTTTCGGAGATTTTAAAAAACCCCAATTTTTGGGAGCGCTGAGGTTCCTAAACCCGTATCCTGGAATGCAGGGGGAGAGTACATGTTTATAACCCTGGAAAAAACTAGGGGACTAGTACCGAATTGCACACGAAAATCACCACTACGAAAGCAAAAAAACTTGGAGACGATGCAAATCCCCCCAAAGAAAAGCAGGGGGGTCATAGCACGTTAAGAGACCATACAATAAGTGTCGGGGCCCCAGACTGTTCAACGCCCCCCGCACACATAAGGGGGATTCCCCAAAAGCCCTGTCAGTCTTCAAACTGGACTGGACAGCACCCAAGTCAGTTCCCGATCAGCCGGGCTGGGCTCGTACGTTGGTTTGCCTGCAGCAGCGCAACAGCCCGGTTTATCAGCTTGATCCCCCAGGAGCCTGGTCACAGGGCCGGGCCCCCCCCCGGGGGGTTTACCCCGGAACTCTCTCCAGGTAACTCCAGGTAGGAAAACAATAAACCCCACTAAGTTATTTTTAAAATTTTTGTTTTCCATTTTGGTTTTACTAAACAGCACAAAATTTTTTATACTAATGTTCTATATTTTTTTACAATTTCAATCACTGGACATGTTTTTAGAACTGTGGAGTTGTGGAAGTCCTTTAAACAAGGGACCCTGCCGAGGCACCCCTTTCATTCCCCGCACATAACCGAGTGCTTTGCGTCTTTGTTCCGTCATTTTTTTTGTCAAGACAAGCATCTCTTCTGAACAAACCCCCCCATCGAGGAAACTGTATTATGAAATGATCACCTTCCCTTCAAGTTTTGGGTTTATTCTGAGGAGTTTGAGGAGTTTTTGTATGCAGGTGTTGTTTACCCGGTACTTCATTATGGTTGTCTGACAACAGACAAACAAAATTCACCCTAGGTGGTTGCGCCCGCTTTATTTGGTTTTGGTACTATTATATGCATTGAGCATTGAAATGTCCATAATGGAAGAAAAAATTTTATATACCCCTTGAAATCTTACGAACACAATAAAAAAAGCCAATTGCATATCACATTTTTCAAAACCCAAACGCATGTTTTGTGTTAATCAATCATTTTCGCTGGTTTTTTGAATATGTTCATTAGTAAAACATCAACTTTGCCTGTCTTGATTTTGTTACGTGATGGTTTGTCAACAATGTGAATCTCGTTGTCATGCCCCCATAAAACCCTGATGTCTTTTGGGAGTAAAATGCACGCATCACACGGCACCTGTGTTGAACCGGGGGCATATGTTTAGATTAGAACGCATGTGCCACCCAATTGTTTTGTTCCTCAAAAGAAATCACTGAGAAAAGGGTTGTGTACAGTTATCTGTATATAATGTTGCCCCTTCCAAGAAAAGGGTGCCATCATGCTTCTCACTACGTCACCTGAGTACCAAAAACCCTTGGTATTTTCAATGTTTTACTGCAGTGTATACAACAATACCCAATACCAGGCCACGTCACAGTCACGAGCAAAAACAGTTTTTTACCAAAGCGTTTCCTCTTCCCGGTTTTTCTGCTTGAATGCAGCTACCTTTGAAAAAAAATCAAGATCATCAATTAAAGATTCTGAATGGATAAAAGTAATGTTAAACTTTTGTTTGAGATACATAAAAAATTTCTAATCTTGTAAAACCTGTCACTTTGTCAACCTGGTTTTGTCAGAGAAGTGAAACATACGAAAAAGTAATAAAACCTGTTCCGGGGGATGATTTCACTAAAGCCCGGGGTAAAAAATTACCCGATCTGTGGCCCAGTAGCTTTTTTTTTTGTTATAGACATGAGGATAAGTTTTATTGTTGAAAAAAAGCAAATACATTTCTGAACAGTCTTTTTTCCCACGGTGTAGCTTGACTTGGTGATATGATCATTTTTCCCTGATGTACTAAAAAAACTTGTTATTTCCCTGACAATATTTTCCCATAATGGTGGTCAAAAAATTTTCAAAAAATTCCCGTTCATTTTCCCTGGTTTTCCAAAGGGGACAAGTAGGAGAAATTCCACTTGAGGTTCAAAGTGGTGGGGGGTTGGGGACAAAAAATTTGGGGTTCTGGCTAATAGATACGGTTTGGGTGGATACTGGGGCATCATAGGTGGTTGTGGGGTAGTTTTGGTTGGGTGGGCTGGTGGCGCGCTCCGTTTGTCCTTGAACTAAGGAGTCGCAGGTGGGTCCCCGCCCGGGTAGTGAGTACGCATGGGCCCTGGTAACCATCACCACTACCACCCCTCTATGATGCCTGTGGTCTATCCATGCCAAGTGTAGCCAATCATCCTCATTTCACTGTCTATTCCTTTTTGGGGCCACGGGATGTACTTGGGATGTACTCCCCCCCTGGGACTGCATAGGGTACACTACCCCCAGCGCTGCGGCGGCGTACTATTTTGCTTTATGGCGAATATGATTTCCCCACTATCATACTCGAATGATCGTCAAGAGCAATAAAATCACAATCCCCGCACTATCATCTCATTATGAAGTCAGAGGCCGGCCCTGTGAAAATAAAAGTTTTCTCTTGGTTGAGGTAAATTGACCGTGAGAGGAGTGCCCCCACCAGGGTAGAAGGTTGGGGATCGTCAGGGTTTTCTGCACTATTATCGATATCCTGGTCATTCCTTTCTGTCACTAATGATCAAAACCAAGAATTCGTTTCTTTCCATTCCATCAGATCAGAATATCAGATAGGAAGAGGAGAGTCCCAATTTTCTTGGAGTGAGAGCGCCTTGCAAAAAGGCATGGTGAACAAAGGGAACTGAGCGGGTTCCCCAATGCGATGCGGGCACCAAATATTTTTTTTATGGCGCACACCCACCCCGCAGGGGCCCCTTCTCTACATAGGCTATGAGGTTTTACGTAAATTTGACCCGCTAGAATTTTGGCGTAGATCTACGGTTTGGGGCCTGAACTGAAGCCGTAGATCTATGGGACGGACCCTGAAAGGGTTAAATAAATGTCTTTTGCTAACCCAGAAAAGGAAGGGTTTAGCAGGGACTTTTCACTAGATTTAGAGGCCAAAGTCCCGAATTCCTCGTAAAAAAAATTGTTAGCTTTTTTATAAAATTCCTCCAAGGTGAGGTCAACATAAACTGTTTTTGTTCCTGCAATGGGCTCAGAACTGATTACAATTGAAAGCAATGATGCAAAAAAAAGATCTTTCATGGAACCATTATCCCTAGACAACTCATACACTTAAATAACAGTGTAAATTTTTTTTTTTTTACAAAATTATAAGATCTGCTGCAGCCTGGTCATAAGCATTTTCGTTAAAATGGCGCAGG
>NC_069487.1:0-12500 GCF_026875155.1 Cherax quadricarinatus
GAACTGTATAATCCCTACGGGTTTAGCGCTCCCACATAATACTTATTCTTCTCAGCCTGGCCGGCTAAGCATGGACTTCCGGAGATTAACAGAGGGAGGATCGACACTCCACCAATCCTTGCGCTTAATGATCCACACGTGTTTAGCGCTTCACATAGCGTTAATAATACGTTTAAGAATGGTTAGCAGTTACCGCTAATTACTTTTAAAACTCGTTACTTAACGATGGTGTTACTAAACAGAGAGAGAGAGAGAGATGAACTTACGTCGCTTGTATTTAACCCCTCAAGGGAGGTTCCTTGATGCTGGTGAGGGGCTCTTGATCTAGGGAATTGGATCTGTGCTCCGGTTCCCTGAATTGAGCCTGAGTACCTTCCACCCCCCTACATCCGCTGTGTAATCTACGGGTTTAGCGCTCCCATGATAATAATAGTAATTGTATTTAGGTCTTTCATCTCTTCACTATGCTATGATAATTCCTTAATAACAATTTTGAAGTCATGAGGTGAGGTAAATTAGCCTTTGTGACAAAGGTACAGTAAAACCGCAGAAACGCGAGTGCAATTGCTCGTTTGAAGCCGCGTTAATGTGAAGAAAATGTAGCAGGAAATTCCCAAGCCTCTTTAAAGACTGTGTGTGTGTGTACTCACCTATTTGTGGTTGTAGGGGTTGATTCGTAGCTCCTGGCCCCACCTCTTCGCTAGTCGCTATTAGGTCCACATTCCCTGCACCATGAGCTTTATCGTACCTCTTCTTAAAGCCGTGTATGGATCCTGCATCCACTACGTCACTGTGTGGTGTGTGTGTGTACGTGTATTGGACTGGTTCACCTCCACCGAGGAAGGCTATGGTAGTCGTTAACTAGCTAATGAGGTAAGTCTGCCAGACCATTTGTGTGAGAAGGGAAGGAGGAGGAGGACTATTCCTGGAACAATTTGCAGACACTAACTATTCCTGGAACAATTTGAAGACACTGTCTATTCTTGAACTATATGTAAAAACTGACTATTCCTGGAAAAATTTGCAGATGCTGGCTATTCCTGGAACAATTTGCAGACTGTTCCTGGAACAACTTGCTGACACTGACTATTCCTATAATAATTTGCAGACACTAACTATTCCTGCAACAATTTAAAGACTATTCCTGCAACAATTCACAGACTATTCCTGCAACAATTCACAGACTGACCCCGCAACATTTCACTGACTATCTTTGCAACAATTCACAGACTCTCCCTGCAACAGCTCACAGTCTATCCCCGAAACAATTCACAGACTATCTCTGCAACAACTCACAGACTATCCCCGAAACAATTCACAGACTATCTCTGCAACAACTCACACACTATCCCTGCAACAATTCGCAGACTGTCCCTGCACCAATTCACAGACTATCCCTGCAACAATTCAGACTGTTTTTTTCAACAATTCACAGACTATCCCTGCAATAATTTCACAGACTCTCCCTGCAACAATTCACTGACTCCCTGCAACAATGGCATCAAGGTTGAAACATCATGATAGTTCCTGCAACGATAAGACAATGTTGATAATATGCTGTTGTAAACTTTGTCAGTAAATACTGAGGGATAAAATATCAGTTGACTCTCTCTCTCTCTCTCTCTCTCTCTCACTCTCCTCTCCTCCTTCTCTCTTCCTCCTTCTCTCTCTCTCTCTCTCTCACCTATCTCTGCTCTCTCTCTCTCTCTCTCTCTCTCCTCTCTCTCTCTCTCTCTCTCTTCTCCTCTCTCTCTCTTCTCCTCTCTCTCTCTCTCTCCTCTCTTCTCTCTCTTCTCTCTCTCTCTTCTCTCTTCTCTCTCTCTCTCTCTTTCTCTCTTAAAGTTAGCTTATTGGTTCCTTGCAGAGTAGAGAGAGAAGAGAGAGAGAGAGAACACAGAAAGATATACATGCAGATAGAGAAATATAACGAAAGATAAATATAACGAAATAGAGAAGCTGACACTAACAAAAGATTTTAATCAATTAAATATTCCACTCTTGTGAAAGACTCTCGGCGGCATTATTGTCAAGGAAAACACACTGCGCTTTCTGCCTACACTAAATGCGCTATTTAGTAAAGAAGTTTGAAAACTTGAGCATTTTTGGCTATAGCGAGCAGCACTAGGCGGAGAAGGAGGCCAGAGACGGCCGGGGGGGGGGTATAATAAAATAATAATAATAATAATAATAATAATATTATTATTATTATTATTATTATTATTATTGTTACTACTATCACCACCACCACAATTTTGTATATTATTATTGTTATTAGTACTATACTACTACCACAATTTTACAATATATTGTTATTGTTACTATTACTACTACCACTCATTATTATTATTATTATTATTATTATTATTATTATTATTTTCATGGTGAACTTTAAATATTTAAGGGTCAAACACCTTCCGGAGAATAGGAAGGTACTGAGGTTTGATCCGTGGAAGGTGAAGGTAGCTATTAATTCCTCTGAGCAAGAGGGTTATACAGGGTGAAAATTGGCTAAACTGGGAGTTTCCCCATTTTTATATATAATTTGTGTGTGTGTATGTGTGTGTGTGTGTGTGTGTGTGTGTGTGTGTGTGTGTGTGTGTGTGTGTGTGTGTGTGTGTGGTGTGTGTGTGTGTGTGTGGTGTGTGTGTGGTGTGTGTGTGGTGTGTGGTGTGTACTCTCCTAGTTGTACTCACCTAGTTGAGGCTGTAGGGTCGAGTCCAGCTCTTGGCCCCGCCTCTTCACTGGTCGCTATTAGGTCACTCTCCCTGAACCATGAGCTTTATCGTACCTCTGCTTAAAGCTATGTATGGATCCTGCCTCCACTGCATCGCTTCCTAAACTATTCTACTTCCTGACTACTCTGTGGCTGAAGAAATACTTTCCTTACATTCCCTGTGATTCATCTGTGTCATCAGCTTCCAACTGTGTCCCCCTGTGTTGCTGTGTCCAGTCTCTGGAACCATCCTGTCTTTGTCCACCTTGTCAATTCCTCTCAGTATTTTTGTAAGTCGTTATCATGTCCCCCCTATCTCTCCTGTCCTCCAGTGTCGTCAGGTTGATTTCCCCTTTAAACCCTCCCTCTTTGGGAAAACCCCCTTAGTTTTGGGATGGGCTTTTTGCAAGCCTTTGCACTTTCTCAGTTTTTTTTACATGCTTGGCTAGGTGTTTACCGGGGTTTTAAACCTGGAGAGATTTCCCGGGGGGTTTAAATTTCCCCCCGGGGGCCCGGGTCTGGGGAACCAGCCTCCTGGGGGGATCAACCCTGATAAACCCGGGCTGTTGCTGCGGGGGCTGCAGGGCAAACCACCGTACAAAGCCCCCCCCGGGCTGGTCGGGAACCGACTTTAGGTGCTTGTCCAGTCCCACCCTTCAAGACTGACGGGGGTCTTTTTGGTAATCCCCCTTATGTATGTGGGAGGCGGGTTGAACAGCTCGGGCCCGGGCCCAATTTTATTGTATGGCCCCTTTTAAAAGGTAGAGTAAAACCCCCCTGCTTTTCATTGGGGGGGATGTTGCATCGTTCCCAAAGTGTTTGAACGTTTCCTTTTTAAAAGGTATGGGAAAACGTTTTCCCTGGGTTTTGGGGGCCCCAGGTGCCCGTATGCTGCGGGCATTTATTTGGTTGTTTGTGTGTGTGTGCTTGGGGTTTTTGGGGGGTGTGTTGTTTTGTGTGTTGTGTTTGTGTGTTGTGTGGGGTGGTGTGTGTTGTGTGTGTGTTGTGGGTGTGGTGTGTGTGTTGGTGTTTTGTGTGTGTGGGGGTGGTGTAGGGGTGTTGCGTGTGTTGGTGTGGGGTGTTGTGTGTGTGTTGTGTGTGTGTGTTGTGTGTGTGTGTTGTTTGTGTGTGGGGGTGGGGTGTGGTGTGTGTGGTGTGTGTGGGGTGTTTTGTGTTTGGTGTGTGCTTGTGTGGTGTGTGTTGTGCGTGTGTGGGGTGAAAGTGTGTGTGGGTACCCACCTAGTTGTACTCCCCTTTTTTGGGGTTTTCCCGGGGGTGGGGAGCCCAAAGCTCCGGGCCCCGCTTTTAAATGGTCGCTACTGGGGCCCTTTCTCCCGGGCCCGTGGCTTTTCATACCTCTGCAAAAAAGCTAGGGTATGGACCCTGCCTCCACACATGGGTTTTTTTCCCCCAAAACTATTCCCTTACTGACTACTCTGTCTAAAGGGAAATACCCCAAAATTCCCTGTGATTATCGGGTCTTCAGTTTTCCAAAATTTTCCCCCCTTGTTACTGGGGGGTCCAATCTCGGGAAAACCATCCGGGCCTTTGGTCCCCCCTTGTAAATTTTCCCTCATTTAATTTTGTATGTCGTTATCAGGGCCCCCCTATCTCTCCTCCCCCTCCAGTGTGTCGGGTTTTGATTTCCCTTCCCCTTCCTCGAAAGGACATACCCTTAGCTCTGGGATATCTTTTTGGGCAAACCTTTGCATTTCTCTGTTTCTTCAGGGGCTTGGTAGGTGGGGGGGGTTCCCAAAATTTGCCGCATACCCCAAATATGGGCCTAACATACACGGTGTACGGGGCCCCTGAATAAATTCCTTTTTAAAAGATGTCGGAATGCTTTTTCTGAGGTTTCGGGCGCCCATATGCTCCCAGCATTATTTGGTTGATGTGCGTTCAGGAGATGTGCCGGGGTTTGTTATACCCCCCCCAAGATCTTTTTCCTTGAGTGGGGGTTTTGTATTTTCCTCTGACCCCCCTTGACTGTACTCTGTTTTTGGGCCCTTTTCTTTCCCCTTTCCCCCCCAATTTTCATGACTTTGCACTTGGTGGGATTAAAACTCCAGGAGCCAATTGCGGGACCAGGTCTGCGGGCCTGCCCAACCCCTTTTGTATTTTCTGCCTGGTCTTCGATCGAGTGAATTTTTTTCCCCTAAACTTCACGTAATCGGGAAAAAGGGCACCTCAGAGTCTATTCCTTTCCCCGTCATGCCCTTTCCCAAAATACCAAAAAAAGAGCATGGTCCTAGGACGACCACTGTGGGACCCCCCCGGGCACAGGTCCCCACTCTGAAACCCCCCCCAACGTACCATGACCCTGCTTTTTCCCTGACAAGTTTTCCCCCTAAATCCATTGTAGTCCCTTTCCCCCTTTTTTCCCCTCCCGGGGCCCTCCATTTTTTTTCCCCAATCTTTTGTGTGGAACTGTGTCAAACGCCTTCTTGCAGTCCAAGAATATGCCTCCCCCACCCCTCTCTCCCCTTGTCTTATTGCTGTCACCATGTCTAGAACCAGTTTTTTTTTTGGGTGACAAAGGTTTTCCCGTCCTGAAACCTTTTGGGGTTTGCTGTTGATGAAATAAATTCCTTTCTAGGTGTTCCACCCTCTTCTCCTAAATACCCTTCTCCTGTTTTTGCAACTATACATGTCATTTGCCCACGGGTTTTTTAGTTTAATGCTTCATGCTGTCCCCTTTTTTTAAAGATTGGGCACATTTGCTGTTTTCCTTTGCCTCAGGAAAACCCCTCCCTGTTTCGATGATGTATTAAAATTTGTTGTTAGGGGTACACATAGCGCCTCTGCCCCCTTTCCCTAAATCCCCAGGGGAAAGTTTTTAATCTGGCCCCATTCCTTTGGGGGAAATCTAGCTCCAGAAGCCTCTTCACTTCTTCCTCATTTTTGGCAATTTTCCCCGCACATGGTTTTTGTGCCCCACCTCTCCGTCTTTCTGGACCCCTTCTTTTCCTCTGTAAACACTTCTTTGAATTTTCTTTTTTGAGTTCCCACAAACTTCAGGGTCATTTCTTTTTGTCTCTCCCCCTTTCCTTTCCCTTCCTTACCCTTTTTTACCGGGCCCTTTGACTGTTTTTTTTTCCCCCTGATGGGCTGTACAACATTTTTGGGGTCAGTTTTTGGTTTTTCGCTGCTTTGTCTTTTTTCAAAATTTGTTTTTGGGACCTCCCTTCTTATCTGTGCATTTCGTTTTTTGGCTCTACAAACTGCTCTCCTTATTCTGGGGGTTTCCTTTCCCTCTATATTTTTTCCCTTTTCCCTAGCAAAATTGGGTTTTTTTGCCTCCCTCCCCTTTTGGGGTAAACCATGGCCTCCTGGCTTTTTCATTATTCCTTTTAAACCCGGGGGGTAAAAACCTCTTCTCGGGCCCCCTTTTGGAAAATTTTGTTGCTACATTTTCCCATCATTCATTAACGGGTTTTCCTCCCCGGGTTCTCTGTCCCCGGGAACCCCCTTTCGGGAAAGGGTTCCTCTTTCCCTGTGAAACCCCCTTTTTTTGTGTTTGGTTTATTCGTCCGGCCCTTCCTGCTTCTCCCCCCATTGAAAGCTCTACGGTGTTTTTCGAAGAAAAAACCACATGGCCCCACGGGCCCCGGGGGGTCTTTCATAGTAAAGTCCTTAAATTTTCTGCACTACCAAGGTAAAAAATAAGTCTACCCTTTGCTGGTTAAATCCTTCCTTTTCCCCTCTTGTAGTGCCCTTTTAAATGTTGGAAACCTAAATTTTTTCCCAGTACCCCCCTCCATCATCTTAGCCCTCCATGTTTTCTTGGCCCCCATGCGGGTCCAATTTCCCCCAACCCGAATCCTTGGGGTTTAAAGTAAACCCCCTTGTCAGGACTTTGCCCTGCATGCATGAGCTCTTCGGGCCCACTCTAGCCAGGTGTAAAACCACCCGTTCTATTGCTCTCGTCGTACCCCTTCCCTTGGCTCCCCTGTTCTGGGTGGGTTAACACACTCCCTATTACCACCTTGGGACCCCCAGGGTAAGCGTTCCCGCTATGAATCACTTTCTTCTCCCCTGTCTCTTTTCTCCAGCTCATAAAAATTTCCGGGCGATTTTTGATCAGAAAATGTGTGCGTGTGTGTTTTTTTGTGTGCATGTTTAGTGTGTTGGTGTTGTTTTTTGTGTGTGTGTGCATTTTTGTGTGTGTTTTGTGTGCATTTTTTGTGTGTGTGTGTGCATGTTTGTGTGTGTGTGTTTTGCATGTTTGTGTGGGGATGTGTATCATTTATGGCCATAAAAATTCTGCCCCAACCCCGACATCGTGGAATTACACATCCATAAAAAATTTTAAGAAACATCTGTCTCGTGCCTTTAGTATTGAAAGGGAGGGCCGGGGACACTGTGTAAACCCCACCATCATAAAAAATCCCAATTTTTCCCCACTTCCCAAAGGCATCAGCAAAGCGGGTGGCAAAAAAAACCCTTTAGACCAAAGCACTAACTTCCCCACATTATCAAAATCTTTGATTATGTTCTAAGGATGCAAGGTTACCACCCACTTGGACACAACATGGGGGCCACACCGGGATATTTTATTTTTTCCATGTGCCCACAACCATGCTTCTTAGGACCTTTTTTAAAAATTTTTAATAAATGAATTATTCTTTTGGGGTCTAAAATTTTTGTTGCAATTGCCTCACTCCCACCTTTGTGAAGGGGGCACAAAAATTAGCAATTTTTTAATGAAAATTTTAAAATTTTAAACCAGAGAACAGGATAAATTTTCCAGGGGAATACTAAATCCCCAGTTTGTGATTCATGGTACCTAAAGTTTAACAAAAATTTTTGACCATAACGTAATAGCGAAAAAAAATTTTGAGTGCAAAAGAATGAGGGAAAAGTAGACATGGGTTTTAATTTTTAACAAACAAACCCCAAACAGTATTATTTTTAAGTCCGTAAATTCTTTCTCCATAAAATTGTAGGTGAGAAAGAGGGTTTTTATAATTTACACCTTAAAATTCTCCAGGGTTTTTGTCTAAAATCTGCACACCGAAATCACTCCATGAAAATAACGGGCTTGCTTCGGTACAAGGTACCCCCCAAAAAAACCCCGGGGGTCCAAATGAAGATACAAAAAAAACCCAAGTAAAACAGGGGTTTTGGGGGTTAAAATAAGTTAATTTTGTTAAAAAACCATGGTCGGGAAAAGAGAAGGTAAGGTTTAAAAATGAAAGAGGAGGCAGTTGGGGGAAAAGATAAAAACCCAACTATTGGAGGATAGAGGGGGTAGTGAGAGATAGGCAATTGGGACGAAGATGTAGGGGGAAAGGTTTTAAAAAAAATGTAGTGTTAGTGTTCAGCAGAAGTTTGTGGTTACAGGAAAGTGGGTGGGGGAGGGAAAAGAGCAAGTAAAAGGGAAAAAAAGTTAGCATATGAAAAAGTTCTTACAAAGTAGAATGATGCAAGGGGGGAATATATAGGGGGGAAAAAAGAGAGATTTAATGGGGAGGGGTTTGAAGAAAATGTAAAAAGAGAGCAAATGAGAGAGGGGGGGGAGGTGTTACAAAAAATTTTGTTGAAAATAAAAAAAATTTTTTTGGAATGAGATTAAAAAGTTGTGGAAGCCTTTAAAAACAAATGGATTTTTTCAATTAAAAAAAGAAGAGGAGGGGTTATTAAACGGTAGTTAGAGGGATATGGAAAATGGAGGGAATTTTTTTGGGGGAATTGTTAAAAGGGGATTTAAGATAGGGAAGGTGATTTCGTGTAAAGGGCAAGGGGAAAAAACTTTTAGGAGTGAGGAAGAGCCCGTTGTGAGTGTGGGGGAAATTTGTGAGGCAGTAGGGGGAAAATTTAAAAGGGGGGAAAGGGAGCCGGGATTGATAGAAAAGAAAAAATGTTTAAAAAGGGTTTGGGGTGGTTTTGGGGCTATTAAATTTAAAAAATTAAGGGGAAAGGGTAAGGTACCTAGGGATTGGCAGAGAGCATGCCCTGTTCCCTTTTTTTTAAAGGGAAAGGGGACAAAAGGGAGGCAAAAAAAATTTTAGGGGGGATAAGTCTGGGAGCCCTTGCCCCGGAAAGGTTTTTTGCGAGTTATTTTGGGGAAGGGGTTAAGATAAAGCGGAGAGTAGGATAGCGATAACAAGGGGCTTTAGGAAAAGGAACGGGCAGGGTAAACCCCAAATGTTTTTTCAGGGGAAATATATAAGTAAAATTTATTTAAATAAGGTAAAGATTTTTTTTGGCGTTTATGGATTTGGGGGAAAAAGGGTTATGAAAGGGGGGGATAGGGAGGGGAAAGGGTAGATGTTGGGGGGTTATGGGGGGGGTAGGGTTTCAAAAAACAGTGAAGAGTTTTTTTCAAGGATAGTGAGGCTCAAATTTTAAATATGTTGGGAAAAAAGGGGGGGGGTTATTTCCCCTAAAAATAGGCCTTTTAAAAACAAAGATGGTATGTACCGTGGTTTTTCAATTAAAAAACGATGGGTTGGGAAAAGAAGTAAATGGCGGGTTTGGGGAAGAGTTGTGGAGTTAAAAGATAAAGAAATGAAACATAAAGTGGGAGTTGTCACATTGGGGCCCTTTTCTGATGACAAATGTGCCTTGGGAGATTCCCAGGAGAAAATTTCAGTTTTTTTGGTGGATGTAAAAAAAAGAAAATTTAAAAATGAACACGGAAAAACGGGGAAAGTTATGAGGATAACAAAAAGATTTAAGGGGAAAGAAAAATTGCATAACAGATTGGAGGGGGAAAAATAGGGAAAAGGTAATTGTGGGTTTCCCCCAAATGGTTTCCCCATACTCCCCAAAATGGGCCTAACGTACACGGGGTAAAAAGGTCCTGGAAAAGATTTCCCTTTTTTAAAATTTTCCCGGGAAAGCGTTCTGGGTTTGGTTTGGGGGCCCATATGTGCAGCAGTTATTTGGTTATGTGCGTTCAGGAGATGTGCCGGGGTTTTTTTCTCCCCCCCAAGATCCCCTTTTTTCCCTTTAGGGAGGTTTTTAGTATCTGACCCCCTAGCTGTACTCCGTCTTTTGGGGGTCTTCTTTGCCCTTCCCCAACTTCAGGGCTTTGCACTTTTGGGATTTAACTCCAGGAGCCAATTGCTGGACCAGGTCTGCAGCCCCCGTCCAGACCCCCTTTTTAGTTTTGCCTGGTTTTTCGATCGAATTTAATTCTTTTTATCAACCCTGTGTGTGGATGTGTGGGGTGTGTATGGTTGTGGTGTGTGGTGTGGTTGTGTGTGTGTTGGTGTGGGGTGTGTTTTGTTTTTGGGATGTGGGGTATGTGTGTGTTTGTGTTGGGGGTGTGTTGTGTTTTCGTTGTTTGTGTATTGTATGTGTGTGTGGTGTGTGTGTTGTTTTTTGTGTGTTGTGTGTGGTGTGTGTGGGGTGTGGGGTATAAAAAACCCTTTTGTGTGAATGCGGGGGAAAAAAAAAAGCGTTTTCCCTTTCCCCCCTTTTAAACATAATTTTTTTTTTTTTTTTTTTTTTTGGGGGGGGGGGGGGGCCCCCCATAAATTTTATCAACCCGGGGTTTGAAATTTTTTTTTTTTTTTTTTTTTTTTGAGAAACCCCGGGTTTTTGCATCGAGAGCTTCAAAACAAAGCTTCAAGTTTCTGTAGAAAAGAAACTTAGGGCAAAGCTTCAATAGAAACATAGAACTTTTTTAAAATTTGGAACAGCTTTTCCGATAGGGGTTCCGACTTACAAAAAGCTGGAGTACCTAACTAGAGGGAAAAAACCCGGTAACAAATTGCATTGGATGTGGGGGCCCCAGATTAATTTTATAGGGGTAAACCTGGCGCTGATGACTGGGGTTTTCCCGAGGCTGACCCCGATTTCAGTCACCCCCTGTTATACCCGAGGCTGAACCCCCGATACAGTCACCCCTGTTGTACCTAGGTGACCCCCGATACAGTACCTCTGTTTTTACCCGAGGCGACTCCAGATACGTCACCATGTTTTTACCTGAGGTTTTACCCCCGATACATCACCACTGTTTTTAACCTTTAGGCCCGACCCAGATAAATACCCCCTTTAAAACCCGGGGCTGACCCCAGATACAGTCACCACTGTTATACCTGAGGCTGATCCCAGAACAGTCACCTCTGGGTTTTAACCCGAGGGGTGCCCCAATACGTTTCCCCCCGTTAAAACCTGAGGCTGACCCCAGATTCAGCACCTTGTTTAACGGGCTGACCCCCCGATACAGTCACCTTGTTTTAACCTGAGGGTGACCCCAATTTCCTCACCTCTGTTTTTACCGGGGTGACCCCAAAATACAGTCAACCTCTGTTTTTAAAAAAATCAAATCCGCTCTTTTTTTGTAAATGTTTTGGGAAAAGGGACTCTAGAAAGAATAGCAAAAGCGAAAAACATTTTATAACAGGTTTTATTCCCCCTTTTTAAAACACCTTTTTCCCGTCACAATTTGAGAAAAATGCAAAATGTAAAGGGGTTTTTGCGAGATAGGTGGGCTGTATTTTACCCCCGCCGCCTAATTAATTTAAAGGGCTCTTGAAACCAGTGAAAAGGGAAATATCATTCCCTTTTTTGTGGATTAAGCCTGGGTTACCTCCCCATGGGTTTTAGCGTTTCCCAATGAAAATAAAAATCTCCCTTTTAAGAGGGTCCCCGAAAGGGGGTCGAAATATACAGCCAATTAATTTTCCATGTTGGGTTTTCTCCATGTGGGGTTTTTATTGATAAAATTTCCTCTTGTTTTTGTAGCAGCAGTTAGTAGAAATAGTAGTATAGAGAAGAAAAAAGACAGAGAGACCGAGAGGGGAGTTAACACAGAGGGACCAGAGAGGGGAAAAGAGGAAAGAGACCCAGTTAATATTTTCCCCAAATGGAAACATTTTGCTAAGCTTTACAATTTCCCCTTTATTACCATTACGGAAATTTTAAACTCCTTTTTTTTTCCCTTTTGAGGAAATTTTATTATTATTATTTTAAACAAGGGGGGAAACCCCTAAAAACCCCCGATTATACAGCGCCTGGGGGGGGGATGTGGGGAAAGGGATTTTAGGGTTATTTTGGGGGAATGGGCACAGACCCAAATTCCCCAAATCAAGAGGGCCCCCCAACCAAAAATCAAGGAAAACCTTCCCGGGGGGGCCATTTTGAGGGGTTTGGGGTGTTTCCTGCTCGACAAGAAGGGATTTTACGTCCCTGTTTATATTATATATATAACATCCACACCCCTGTATAAAACATCAGTGACTTCAGGAAAATAACCCGTTTTTAGACCAATTTTAGGTTCTCCAAAATTTATGGCCCTTTTCCCCAGTAAACTAATATAAAAATATATATTAATATAAATTATTAAAAATATATTTTAAAAATATAAAAAATTTTAAAATTATTATGCTTAAAATTAAATCTATATATATTTATATTATATAAAATATAAATATATATTAATATAATAATATATATATAATATATATATATATATTAAAATATATATATTTATAAAATATATATAATATAAAAGAGAGAAGAGGGGGGAGAGAGAGAGAGAGAAAAAAATTTGGAATTTGGCATTAAAATTTTCTGAAAAAGCTATTTTTAAAAAAAAAAAGAAGCACGTGTTTCACATATACTTTTTAAAAACTGGGTTTTTTTTCACGAAGAATATACATTTTTTTTTTCTAAATAAAATTTTCGGGGGGGGAAAAACTGGGGGCCCGAGCGAGACCAAACCGGGTTTGCACCACCCCCAAACCCAATATATTTAAAAAAGAGAAAGGGGAGGGGAAGCCTTGGTTGGGTTGTGAAAGGGGGTCTTTATCCCGGAAATTTGGGGCTATTTCCC
>NC_069487.1:22500-42500 GCF_026875155.1 Cherax quadricarinatus
TCTGATACATGGGATCATCTTTGTCATCCTCCTTTGTACATTTTCCAAAGGAATTTATATCCATTCTTAATACGGTGACCAAAAAAGTGCAGCAAAATCTAAATGGGGCCCTCCCCAAGGATGTATAAGTTGAAGAAAAACCTGAGGACTCCTATTATTATGCTTTTGTATGAAACCCAAGGATTCTTTAGCTTATTCGAACCTTATGCACTGTTGTTTGGTTTCGTTTCTGCTAACCAGAACCCTAAACTTTTTCGCAATCCAAATAATTAAGATTACTATTTATTATTTGGAGGGTTATTGCCTGTCCAAATTTAGAACTTTGCTTTTGTCTAATTAACTGCATCTGCCACTTCTCCGACCACTGCATGCTATTAAAAATCTTCCTGGAGGCTCAAAATGTCCTGCATTTGCTAGACTATTCCTTTCCGACTACTCTATACTGAAGAAAACTTCCTAACATCCTTTTGACTAATCTGAGTCTAGTTTCCCAAAGGTGCCCCTTTGTTTTTTGTGCCCCTCTTGGAAATCTGCCCTCGGGTCCACCTTGCCTATTCCACGAAATATTTTGTATGTCTTTATCGTCATCAATAACCCTCCTTTTCCCCAGTGGTAGGCCGTTTTCCCCTTAACCATTCTTCGTAGACTTTCCCCTGACTCTGGAACTCCCTTGTCGCAAACCTTTGCACTTTCTCTACTTACTTGACGTGTTTTGACCCTTTGGGGGTTCCCCAAATTGGTGCTGATCTGGTACTCCCTAATTGTACTCACCAAATTTGTGGTCGCTACTGGTCCACACTCTTCCCTGCTCCTGAGCTTTATTATACTCTCTTAAAAGCTATGTATGGTTTTTTGCTCCACTATCACTTGTAGGCTATTCCACTTCCTGACTACACATGACTGAAGAAATACTTCCAACATCCCTTTGACTCATTGAGTCTGGTATGGGGTGTGGTGTGTGTGTGTGTGTGTGTTGTGTGTGTGTGTTGTGGTGTTGTGTTTTTGAGTGTGTTTTGTGTGTGTGTGTTGTGTGTGTTGGCCCATACAGGAAGAGTGGAGTGCTAAGATGGGTATTGCGGAAGTGACCCTTTGAGAAGTGTCAACACAACTACACCTGACACGTCCAGGACCCCCTTCAAGGCGAGGGACCTTGATCCCGCTGAAGGGGGCTCTCATCCCAAGAATTAGGGTTACCCTTTTCTTGGTCAAATTTTATTATCTACCTTTCCCATGGCGCGCAGGGCCCTCCGGGCAGTGTAACCCTGGCGGTAGCCGCCTGAATTTCCCCCAGTCTGGTTTTTCAGGAAGAAGAGAGAGAGAGAGAGAGAGAGAGAGAGGGGGAAAAGAGAGCGTTTCCTCTTTCCCAATTTCGCTGCAGTGCCACCATCAAACTTTCGCAAAATAAAAGGGACTTAAGGAAACTTTCCCCACCCCCCCGGGAAAAAACTACACCCTCCTTTCTTATCTCCTCCTCCCCTCTCCCTCTTTACTCCAAATCAATAGGGCGGATCATCTCCCCATCAAAACAAATTCTTTGATTTTTCGCTAAGAGTTTCGTTAAAATTAAACGTGACAAGGGGAAGAAAACAAACTTTTTGACTTTTTACGTCATTCTTCAAGACGTTGGGCAGGAGTAGAGAGTTTTAAGATGTTGAAGTCAAGACGTTAAAGGAGAGCCTGCCCTCTTTCCTCTTTCTCCTTTTCATTTTAAAAATGAGAAAGGAGAGACGTAATTAAAATTAGATCGTGAGGTTAGCCTCACTTCCAGCCTCGACCGTGAGCCTAGCTTCACCTCTTGCCTTAACCGTGAGCCTAACCTTAAATCTAGCCTCGACCGTGAACCTAGCTTCAACTCTAGCCCTGTTCGTGACCTGGGCTCCCTCTGGGTTCAATCTAGCCTCGTTCGTGATAAAGCCTCCCTCTCCCATTTTCGGGCCTAGCTTCTCCTCTAGTTTATTTCGTGAGCTTGGAGGCAAGGGGACCGACCATTTTAAATACTGTTTCTCCGGGGGTCGTGGACTGTTTTATATCACTTTACTTTGCTGCAGCTGCTGCCCCCTGTATTTGACTGCGAAACCTCTGTGTAGTGAAAGGTTTCGACAATACAGGTCCAACCTGCCGTGTCTTTCAACTAACAAAAAGCGAAACCCACCCCCACGCAGGCCGGCTAACACCGGAAAGGGAAACAACGGGTAAAACACAAAAGGTTAACACACAGGCTAACAACAGGCTACCACCAAAAATAGCATACAGGCTAAAACCCCAAAGGGTAACACACAGCAACACACAAACTAACCACAGGCTAACACACAGGGGTAAAAAAAACCAGGCTAACCACAGGCTAAACCAGACTAAAAAAAAGGCTAACACCAGGCTAACACACGCCAACACCAGACACACAAGACTAACACACAGACTAACACAAGCTAAAACACAGGCAACACACGGGTAACCACAGACTAACAAAAACCCGGTAACCACAGGCTAACACACAGATAACACCAGACTAACACACAGACTAACCACAAGCTAAAAACACAGGGTTAACACACAGGCTAAAAACAAGGCAACACACAGGAAAGGCTAAACCCCCAGGCTAACACACAGGGAACACACAGGAAGGCTAAACACAGGAAAGGGTAACCACAGGGTAAAACAAAACTACACACAGGTAACACAGACTAAAAAACACAAACAACCACAAAAACACACAAGCTAACACACAGGCAACACACATGCAACCAAGGCTAACACACAAGTAACACCAGGCAAACACACAAACTAACACAAAGCTAACACACAAGCTAACCCCCACAAGCTAACACAAAAAAACTAACACACATCTAACACACAAGCTAACACACAGGGGTAACACACAAGCAACACACAACTACACACAAAATAAAAACCAGGAAAACACACAGCTAAAAAACAAAAAACACACAGACTAAAAAACAAGCTAACCACAAGGGAACACCAACTAACACACAGCTAAAGCACAGGCTTTAAAACACAGTCTAACACACAAGCTAAAACACGACTAACCACACAACAAAAACACAGGCTAAAACCAGGCTAACCCCACAAAATAGCTACAGGTAACCCCCCGGCTAACCACAGGTAACACACAAGCTAACACACAAGCACACACAAGTAAACACAACTAACCACAGTCTAACCACAGACTAACCCAAAACTAACCCCCAAAGCAACACACAAACAACAACGGGTAACACACAGCTAACACACGGCTAACACACAAGCTAACACACAAGTAACACACAAGCTAACACCAAGCTAAAAACCAGGATAACACACAAATAACCCCACAAACTAACACACAAAAAACACACAAGCTAAACCCAACTAAAAAAACCCAAACTAACCACAGGCTAACAACAAGAAAACCAAGCTAACACACAAGCTAAACACACGCTAAAAAACCAAGCTAAAATACAAGCTAAAAACACAAGCTAAAACACAGGGTAACAAAGCAACACACAGGATAACACCAAGCTAACACACACGCTAACACACAAGCTAAACACAAGCAACACACAAGCCCAACACACAAGCTAACACACAACTAAAACAAGCTAACACAAAACTAAAAACACAAGCTCACAAAGCTAACACACAAACTAAAACACAAGCAGCACAAGGGTAAAACACAATTAACACACGGTAACACACAAATAACCCCACACGCTGACACACAAGCTAACACACAAGCTAACCCCACAAGAAACACACAAGTAAACACAAGTAACACAAGCTAACACACCGCAAAAACACAAGCTAACACAAGAACCGCAAGCACCACAAGCTCACAAACTAACACACAAGCAAAAATCAAGCTAAAACCCCAAAGCAAAAACCCAAGCTAACACACAGGTAACAACAAAGCAACACACAGGATAACACACAAGCTAACACACCGCTAACACACAATCTAACACACAAGCTAAAAAAGCTAACACACAAGAAAACACGCAAAAACACAAGCTAAAAACAAGGCAAAAGCACAGGATAAAACACAAGTAACCAAAAAGCTAACACACAAGCTAACGCAAAAGCTAACCACAAGCTAAACAGGCTAAAGCCCCGGGGCAACCACAGGTAACCTCGAGTGGATCAGGTGGTTAACCCGAACTAACCGGACTAACCATTTTTGGCCTCCTTTAAAAAAGATTAGGGAAAATTTTAGTTTGCTTCACATAGTGAGGGAGGTGGTGGTGGTGGTGTGGTGGGGGTGGGAGGGTGTGGGAGGGGTAGTGGTGGTGGTGGGGGGGGGTGTGGGGGTAGGGTGGTGGGGGTGGTGGGGGGTGATTTTGAATGAGGGGAAAGATAAAGGGAAGAGGGAGGAGGCAGAAAAGTAAAGGAGGGGAAAGAGGGAAGGAAAAAAGGGGGAGGGGAAAAAAGAAGACGAAGGGGAAAGGTTTGGGAAATGACAGTATCGGTTATTAACAAATTCCAACCACATAATAGGGCAATAGGGGGGAAAAACTAAGTGAAGGGTCTGGGGGTATAATATCAAAGACCCTTTTCAAAGAACAATGATCTACCCCGCTCGCCAGAAAGAAAAAAAGATAGGATTGGGGTAATGAAAACCTTCAAAACAAGGAGCAACCCATGGTTCCTCTTTAAATGCTTATTCTCCTTTGGTGGAAAACTTCTGTCCCTTAAAAGGCCCCCCTTTAACAAACGAAATTTCTGACCGGAGAATATCAGAGAACTTTCACGGCCGTATAAGTACAGTAAAGCAACTAAATTACTGGAACCGTTGAAAATCCCCTTTATTTGTACTCCCCCAAATGCAGGCGAGAAAGGTATGGTAATATATACTTGGACAATTATAGAGGGACTAGTCTCAAATCTCACCAAAAATCACTCCCGCAAAAGGAAAGACTGGGCAGGATTTGCAAAAAAATCCCCCAGTGAAAAGCAGGGGGCACCACGAGTGCGAAGAACAAAAATGTAAGTGTCAGGGGGGCCCAAAACTGTTTAACTGCCTCCCCGCATACATAAGGGGGATTCCCCTAGATCCCTAACGTTTTCAAGAAAGGGGCTGGGCAGGGACTTAAAATCATACCCGACCCCCCGGGCTGTGGTTTGTCCCTCGGTCTGCTGCGGGGTATTTAAAAGCTTGGTTGATCGGGCCCCGACCCCAAGAGGGTGGTCACAACTGGGGGCGGGGCATGACCCCAAACCCCCCCAGGATACTCCAGGTAACTTATAGATAGTTTTTCCTTGGGGGGTTAAGGGTTTTGGAGTTTTGGTTTTCATGTTGGTCCTGGGATTAAAATGCTGGAGTCCCGGGGGGGTACATGCTGCTAATTGGGAGTGTGCATTCTGGTAGTTGGGAGCGTAGGCGGGGTCTGTGAGTGACATGCTGGGAGTCTGGGGTTTTGGAAGGTACATGTGGTAGTCTAAGGTTGGGGGTGTACGTGCTAGTGTTGGAGGTCTGGGAGTTACTGCTGGTATCGAAGGTCTGGGAGTGTACATGTTGTACTCGAAGGGCGGGAGTGTAAAATTAGTAGATGAAGGGCGGGAGGACATGCTGGTACTCTGAAGGTCGGGAGTGTTCATGTGGGATCTAAGGGCGGGAGTGTACATGCTGGTTTCGAAGGGCTGGAGGTACAGTGGTAGTCGAAGGGCGGGAGTGTACAGGGGTAGTCTGAAAGTTGGTGACATGTGGTACTTGAAGGTCTGGGATGTACTCTGGTAGTTGAAGGTTGGAGTGTTTGCTGGGGCCTCTGAAAGGGCGGGAGGTACAGCTGGGGGTCGAAAGGTTTTGGGGGTGTACATGCTGGGAGTCGAAGGTCTGGGAGAGTACATGCTGGTAGTCAAGGGCTGGGAGTGTAAGGGCTGGTAGTTGAAAGGGGGGAGTTACATTCTGGTACCAAGGTCTGGAGTTACATGCTGGTGTTTTGAAGGTCTGGGAGTCAAAGGGGTGGTAGTCTGAAGGTCTGGGAGTGTACTGCTGGGACTCTGAAAGGCTGGGGTTACATGCTGGGATCGGAGGTTGGGAGTGTCTGCTGGTAATCTGAAAGGTCTTGGGTTACATGCTGGTTTTCTGAAGGGCTGGGAGTGTACTGTGGGCCCCGAAGGTCTGGGAGTGTACATGCTGGGATCTGGAGGTCTGGGGTGTACATGCTGGTACTTGAAGGCTGGGGGTACATGAGGTAGTGTGGAGGTCTGGGGAGTGTACATGCGGTAATCTGAAGGTCTTTTGGGGTGTACATGTGGTCTCTGAAGGTCGGGGGTGTACAATGTGGTAGCTGAAAGGCTGGGAGTGTACAGCGGTAAACTGAAGGTCTTGGATGTACTGCTGGTACTCGAAGGGTTTGGGGTGTACATCTGGTAATCTGAAGGTCTTGGAGTGTAATGCTGGGACTCTTTAAGGTCTGGGAGGGGACATGTGGTAAACTGAAGGGCTTGGGTGTACAGCGGGCATTTAAAGATTTTCATTTCCCCTTGTCGAATTTCACAAAACATTCAGTAAGTGTAACAATCTGTCAAGTTTTGACATGGCAGTTTATGAGGCCATCAATATGCTAATGAAGTGTCCTAATTTTTCAACAAATCAAACTTATTAGTGGAGTTCATTTAGAGTTAAACCCCCGTAGGGAAAATCTTTGCAAATTAGTGTTTGTTTTTGAAAAAAAACGTGTGGGTTTAAAAATATTTTTTTGTGTGCGGGGTGTGTTGGGTGTGGTGGTGGTGTGTGGGGGGTGTGTGTGTGTGTGTGTGTGTATGTGTGTGTGTGTGTGTGTGTGTGTGTGGTATGTGTGTGTGTGTGTGTGTGTGTGTGTGTGTGTGTGTGTGTTTGTTTGTGTGTTGTGTGTGTGATGTGTGTGTGTATGTGTGTGTGTGTGTGTGTGTGTGTGTGTGTGTGTGTGTGTGTGTTTGTTTGTTTGTGTGTGTGTTATGTGTGTGTGTATGTGTGTGTGTGTGTGTATGTGTGTGTGTGTGTGTGTGTGTGTGTGTGTGTGTGTGTGTGTGGTGTGTTTGTTTGTTTGTGTGTGTGTATGTGTGTATGTATGTGTGTGTGTGTGTGTGCGTGTGTGTGAGTGTGTGTGTGTGCATATCCTCAAAAAATAAACACACACACATACGATAAAGCTCTTGGAGTAGGGAGAGTGTAGACCTAGTAGCAACCAGCGAAGAGGCGGGGCCAAGAGCTGTATCTTGAACCCTACAAACAGATGAGTATACACACATACACACAACACACACACACACACACACACACACACACACACACACACACACACACACACACACACACACACACACACACACACACACACACACACACAATGTACCCTCCTACCACCCACGTATTTTGTCAGTAACTCATCCAATATCACCATCAATCCAACATCCCTCCACGCCTTCCTCCCTCGTATGGTGTTATCAAGACATTCTCCAACATCACCATCACCGCCACTACACCAACACACGCCCCTCCCTCTCCCATCCCCACCAGTGGACACAATACAGACAAACACGGTCGAAGCAGCGTCCAGCGTCCCCTAAATATAACCATTCTAGGACATCACAGGAGTAATATATCTTGATGTGTTGACCGTCCTGGTAATTGCTGTGAGTTAGAAGGCCTAGTCCAAATTTAACGATTGTAGAGTTTTTTCCAGGTGAGTCTCCTGTACTTTAAAGGTAGGGAGCAGTTTTTATGTTCCCTCTGGTTGGGTTGGGTTCCTTCTGGTTGGGTTGGGTTCCCTCTGGTTGATTGGTTAGGTTTGCAGCTTATAGGCTACGCGATGGGTCACTAAGAGGCACGTATGTTCCCCGTCTTCTAATAACATGTTCATTTTTCAACTGTAATCTGCCTTGTCCATAATTATTATCGCATTTGATTTGTCTGTTTCGTAAGGTGAAGTCCAGGATCTTTCCTTAATTCATGGTATAACTTAACAAATTTTGAGGACAGTTGTCCTCAGAGATTTGTTAAGTTATTCCACGAAGTAAAGAAAATCTTTTCCCCCAGGATGCCACCCATAACAGTCGACTAACACCCAGGTATCTACTTGCTTGCTAGGGAAACGGGGCAACAGGTGTAAGGAAACACACCCAATGTTTTCACCCTTGCCGGGGATCGAACCACTGACACTCAGCGTGTGAAGGGAGTGTTGCCGACCAGGCCACGGGACACCATGGGCAACAGTTGGGTATCTTCATTGTTGAAACATTTCTTCTATACGGTAGGCTTCTTCAGTCAAATGCAGAATATAGGCTGAAGGCAGTAGAAGTGACGAAGTAAAGATGATGTAATCAGTCCAACAACCATGAAGAAATGGATGGAAGTTGTCAGTCGCTTCAGCTCCATGCAACTCAACTCTTCTCCAAGGTGAGGGACTGACAACCTCCAACTCTTTCTACATGATTACATCATCTTAACCTCGTCACTTCTGCTGCCTTCAGCCTATATTCTGTATTTGACTGAAGAAGCCTAACGTATAGGCCAAAAGCTTCAACAATGAAGATACCCAATTGTACATGTGCCCTACTCATCAACCTGTCAATATTTTACACCATTTCCAAGCATCATTAAGTATTGTTGTAGTCACATTTGGTTTGAATTTCCAGTTTCATTGCGTTTAAAAAACTTTCACTTAAATTTTCTCGACTTTTTTTCCCAGGTGAGCCTCCGGCGTTACACTTAATATTTTGTTGTTTATGTCTCATTTTTTAAGACAGTATGATAATCATTCTTATATGCGGAAGAAGCTTAGCAACAGTGACCCAAAAAAAGTTTCTGGTATGGAAAAACGTCAAGTTTAACAGCAGTAACTAAAAAAAAAAGTTTTTTTTTTATCCTTCCCTTTATTCTGGCTTTAACAGTGATTGGAAAGAATAGTCAAGAAGAGGAGTACCTAGGTGAGAAGAGAAGTATCTAGTTAAGAAGAGAAGTACCTAGTTGAGAAGTACCTGCTTAAGAAGTGCATAGTTCGGAAGTACATAGTTAAGAAGAGAGGTACATAGTTAAGAGAAGTACCTAATATAACTCTCTCTACATAAAGGTGATTTTAAGAGTTTCTAACTTTATCTACACGCTAAGAGCCGTTCTCTCTCTTTTTCTTTCTCATGGCAAGAATTACCAACTCTCTCTCTCTCTCTCTTACACAGTCACTACATACACTACCACAAAATGAAAAAATATCGTAATCATAATCCACATTTGCATGCGAATAAATTTAAAGCTCCAGCTGAGGTTAACGTAATTGAAATTGGGCTGATATCTGCACGGCTTTTGTTTTAATGGAGCATCTGCTTCCCACCATGGGTGACACAGAGAACACACCCACCATTACTCCTTCCCCGGATGTATTTACACGAGCGCTTGCGGAACGCAAGCGCTTGCATTTACGTCGTGTAAATGCATCAAAGAACTTCTATTTTGAGGGTGTGAGTAGAGAATTAGCAGCTCTTAGACTGTAAATGAGCTGAGGAACTTTATTAACTCATTTGAAGCTGATTGATGTCTGGTCCAAAGAACTGTATATTTTTGCCTAAGCATATATTTCATCACAGTTCCAGAGAGAAAGAGTCTGTAAATCTCTACATGAGGCATAAGCCTACCCTCTATTGTATTATGCACAACTCTCTTGGTTGGTCTGCTTCCCATCCTACACTTGAGATCTGAGTAAGTTGAAAGACAGTGAAAGCAGATTGATATCAAGCCTCAGTTATTTTCGATTAAAACTGTCACTTGAAAAATAGCCTAAAAGTTCGTCAGTAACGTTAATGTCAGCACCAATTATCGGTTCCATGAAGAGTCAGGTAAACACTTCTCAGTCCAACAGCAGCAGCTCACTTTATATATATATATATATAATATATATATATATATAATATATATATATATATAATATATATATATATAATATATATATAATATTATATAATATATATATATATATATATATATATATATATATATATATATATATATATATATATATACACACACACACACACACTCTCTCACACACACACACACACACACACACACACACACACACACCACACACACACACACACACACACACACACACACACAACACACACACACACACACACACACACACACACACACACACACACCACACACACACACACACACACACACACACACACACACACACACACACACATATATATATATATATATATATATAACTAAAGCAAATTCAGATAAGTAATGTGGTGGGTCATGTATAGTTGTAAGCTGATCGTGCTCCGTGTATGGGCTGTGTTAACTAAGGTTTACACACACATCAACTCTGTAACCTGCCTTTGCTAGAGACTTACTTTGACATAAACTGAGGGAGGATAGGAACTCACAGCATGGAATTATTTGTAGGTTCTCTTAGTCATAAACATGTTTAATTCTCAAGTGTTGAGTTGAAAGACTGAGTAAGGGAATGTATGGTGTGTGTGTATGTGTGTACTCACCTAATTGTGGTTGCAGGGGTCGATTCATAGCTCCTGGCCCCGTCTCTTCACTGGTCGCTACTAGGTCCACTCTGCTCCATGAACTTTATTATACCTCTTCATAAAACTATGTATGAATTCTGCCTCCGTGCCTCCACTACATCGCTCTCCAGATTGTTCCACTTCCTGACAACTCTATAACTGTATATGCGTATGTGTACCATCCTATATGTATTCACCTATGTGTGCTTGCAGGGGTCGATTCGCAGCTCCTGTTAGATTGTCTGACTATCGTGTACGTTGTAATCATGTCTCTCCTGGTCCTCTTCCTAGGGTTAGATTCTGCTCCACTTCCCTTAAATTGATCGAATCTTCCCTCCTTTCTCAAAAAATAGATCTACCACCAATCATCTGATCAGGTGTGTTTACACCAAGTCAGCTGATAGTGTGTTTACACCAAGTCAGCTGATAGTGTGTTTACACCAAGTCAGGTGATAGTGTGTTTACACCAAGTCAGGTGATAGCGTGTTTACACCAAGTCAGCTGATAGTGTGTTTACACCAAGTCAGGTGATAATGTGTTTACACCAAGTCAGGTGATAGTGTGTTTACACCAAGTCAGCTGATAGTGTGTTTACACCAAGTCATCTGACTGTATGTGTTTACTCCAGCTGATCGTGTTTACACTGAACCATCTGATGCTACATGTTTGCTGCTAACGCAGATTTTAAAACAGGTTTAGGAAAAGACACTGGAAGACATCCCGAGAATCTTCTCAGAATAAATCACTGACCAAAATAAAAACAGCCCCCTACAAAAAAAAAAAAAACAGTCATCCTAGAAAAATATTTCTCTTTTGTCTTTGATTGTTGCATTTTAGCCCATTTTTTCTGCCACTGCTCCCCCCCCTGTCCTCCCCCACCTTTGTTACTCCACCCATAACAACCCGTTCTTTCTTTTCTTGCTAATTCCCCCACAAGCACTTGTAATTTTTCCTCTTCTTCTCCCTCTCTTTCCTTCACCAATGTACTCAAAAATGAGAAAAAATTCCTGTTCACGATTTCTTAAAAGGTGGATTTAATGTGTGTGTGTATGTGTGTGTGTGGTTTCGTCCTCGAGCGGAGGAACAGTTTAGGACAGCTGAGGACACTGAGACAGCTGAGGACACTTGGTCCTCGCTGAGTACAATGACGCCTTGCGGTAATTGTCATTTTCTGAGCCGCTCCTGTCTTAACTTCACTTGAAATTCCTCAAAACTCGGATTCATGGAAAGCGGAGAGAGAGAGAGAGAGAGAGAGAGGAGGGGAGGGGGGAAAGAGGAGAGGAGAGAGGAGAGAGAGAGAGGAAGGGGGAGAGGGGGAGAGGGGGGAGGAGAGGGGAGAGGGAAGAGGGAGAGGGAGTAGAGTGGGAGAGAGGGAGAGAGGGGAGAGGGAGAGAGGGAGAGAGGAAGAGGGAGAGGAGGGAGAGGGAGAGGGAGAGGAGAGTGAGAGTGAGAGAAGAGAGAGAGAGGAGAGAGAGGAGAGAGAGAGAGAGAGAGAGAGAGAGAGAGAGACAGAGACAGAGACAGAGACAGACAGACAGACAGACAGAAGAAAGACCTTACAAGGTGTGTTTGTGTGTCTCTCTCAAAGGTCATCTTATCACCAGCGTCTTCAAGTGTCGTCTTGGAGGTGAGATGCGACTCACGCTGGTTCATCTGGATTGATATTCATAGCTGGTGGTCAGCCTCCAGCTGCTTCAATTGTTGGGTCACGCCTCGCCCCAACCACCTCGTTAGTCTTCAATGGAGTAGTTAGAAGCTGTGTTTAATTTAGTTCTAGTCTTTCATCTATAACCGCTTCATGGTGTTGTGGGGAGAGAGAGAGAGAGAGAGATGAACTGATGTAGGTAACAGCTCTTAGCTTGTAAATAAAGTTAAGAACCTTAGCCTAACCTTGTAAAACCCTGTGTAAGAGAGAGAGAGAGAGAGAGAGAGAGAGAGAGAGAGGAGAGAGAGAGAGAGAGAGAGAGAGAGAGAGAGAGAGAGAGGTCACATTTTTCTCAACCGATCACAAACATGACCGACTCCTCAGCCTCTTAATAGTTACGAAAAAACTGAAGGAAACTTTAAGTCAGTTCATGTCAAACTTAAGTATCATGATCAAGCAGTGTAATCAAACTTCAGAAAAGTGTCACTTAGAAGCAACAACTACAATAAAGTGGACGACAAACTGAAAAAAAAGTGTTTACAATTTTTTTTCTTGCTGAAGATTGAAAGATTTTAATTTTGGGAGTTCGTATAACTGCTCATTATTGTGTGCGTTGGGACTGTTAGGAAGTGTTTCTCCAGCCTTTAGAGTGGTTAGGAAGTGGAACTATATGGACAGTGGAGCGTTGGAGGCAGGATCTTTACATAGCTTTAAGAAGAGGTATGATAAGGCTCTCGAAGCCACAAGTCAGCCCAGTATAGGATAGAGAAGAAACGGGGCCAGGAGCTGAGACTCGACCCCTGCAACCACATACAGGTGCGTGAATATACATAAGGGTGTAAAGACACACACACACACACAACACGCACACACACACACAAACACACACACACACACACCACACAACACACACACACACACACACACACACACACACACACACACACACACACACACACCCACACACACACACACACACACACACACACACACACACACACACACACACACGCACACACACACACACACACCCACACACACACACACACACACACACACACACACACACACACACACCACACACACACACACACACACACACACACACACACACAAGGAAGAGGTATAGAAGGCAAAGGACCCAGGAAAACAAGGAGATTAGTCGAAGAACCAGAAACGAATATGCACAGATGAGGAGGGAGGCCCAGCGACAGTACGAAAATGACATAGCATCGAAAGCCAAGTCTGACCCGAAACTGCTGTTTAGCCACATTAGGAGAAAGACGACAGTCAAAGACCAGGTGATCAGGCAGAGGAAAGAAGGTGGGCAACTCACAAGAAACGATCAAGAGGTATGCGAGGAGCTCAACAGGAGATTTAAGGAAGTATTCACAGTGGAGACAGGAAGGACTCTGGGAAGACAGGACAGAGGGGAACACCAACAGGGAATAGATCAACAGGTGCTGGACGATATGCACACAACTGAGGAGGAGGTGAAGAAGCTGCTAAGTGACCTTGATACCTCAAAGGCAATGGGACCGGACAACATCTCCCCATGGGTCCTTAGAGAAGGAGCAGATGTACTGTGTGCCATTAACCACAATCTTCAACACAACTCTTGAAACTGGGCAACTACCTGAGGTATGGAAGACCGCAAATGTAGTTCCCATTTTTAAAAAAAAGGAGACAGAAAAGAGGCACTAAATTACAGACCAGTGTCACTGACCTGTATAGTATGCAAAGTTATGGAGAAGATTATCAGGAGGAGAGCGGTGGAGCACCTGTAACGGAACAAGATTATAAACGATAACCAGCGCGGATTCATGGAAGGCAAATCCTGTGTCACAAACCTTCTGGAGTTCTATGATAAAGTTACAGAAGTGCGACACGAGAGAGAGGGGTGGGTTGATCGGATTTTCTTGGACTGCAAGAAGGCCTTCGACACAGTTCCTCACAAGCGAGTAGTGCACAAACTAGAGGATCAGATGCGTACAACAGGAAGGGCACTGCAATGGATCAGAGAATATCTGACAGGGAGGCAACAACGAGTCATGGTACGGGATGAGGTATCACAGTGGGCACCTGTGACGAGCGGGGTCCCACAGGGGTCGGTCCTAGGACCGGTGCTGTTTCTGGTATATGTGAATGACATGATGGAAGGGATAGACTCAGAGGTGTCCCTGTTCGCAGATGATGTGAGGTTAATGAGGAGAATTAAATCAGATGAGGACCAGGCAGGACTTCAAAGAGACCTGGACAGGCTGGACACGTGGTCCAGCAACTGGCTTCTTAAATTCAACCCTGCCAAATGCAAAGTCATGAAGATCGGAGAAGGGCAAAGAAGACTGCAGACAGAGTATATACTAGGTGGCCAAGGACTGCAAACCTCGCTCAAGGAGAAATCTTGGGATGACCATAACACCGAGCATGTCTCCGGAGGTACACATCAACGAGATAACTGCTGCAGCATATGGGCGCCTGGCAAACCTGAGAATAGCGTTCCGATACGTTAGTAAGGAATCGTTCAAGACACTGTACACTGTGTACATCAGGCCCATACTGGAGTATACAGCACCAGTTTGGAACCCACACCTGGTCAAACACGTCAAGAAATTAGAGAAAGTGCAAAGGTTTGCAACAAGGCTAGTTCCGGAGCTCAGGAGTATGTCCTACGAAGAAAGGTTGAGGGAAATCGGACTGACGACATTGAGGACAGGCGGATCAGGGCAGACATGATAACGACTTACAAAATACTGCGTGGAATAGATAAGATAGACAGAGACAGGTTGTTCCAGAGAGGTGACACAGAAACAAGGGATCACAATTGGAAGCTGAAGACTCAGACGAGTCAGAGGGATGTTAGGAAGTATTTCTTCAGTCATAGAGTCGTCAGGAAGTGGAATAGCCTAACAAGTGATGTAGTGGAGGCAGGAACCATACATAGCTTTAAGACGAGGTATGACAAAGCTCTGGAAGCAGAGAGAGAAAGAGAGAGGACCTAGTAGGGATCAGTGAAGAGGCGGGGCCAGGAGCTGAGTCTCGACCCCTGCAACCACAATTAGGTGAGTGCACACACACACACACTTTGTTGAAGCGGCCATTGTTTGGTTAATTGGGTTTAAAGGCTGTCGATTACACAAAGGGTTATAAAAGGCTGTACGTTACCTGTTCACCAGCCAAGAATACTTCTAATCCCTAAAATAGGGATTAAGTTAAACCTAGAGAGACATACAACTCTTGGTGCACGATATTCCTGAGAGACCCTTTGCATGAAGGAACATAGAGTACTCCGTGTCTCTCTTTATTTCATATATGTATAATCTATCACTGCAGGTCTGTTCGTTCCTGCCTCCCTGCTTTACCGCTCTCCTCTTTACTTCCCTACTCTGTATCTCCCTGTTTACTCTTCAGTCACCCCCTGCATATCTCCTTTTCCCTGCTTTAGAGTCAAGGAATATGTCTTTAATCTTCCATTCCTCCGTCTAACTCGTTATTCCCTCTCTCTCTCTCTCTCTCTCTCTCTCTCTCTCTCTCTCTCTCTCTCTCTCTCTCTCTCTCTCTCTCTCTCTCTCTCTCTCTCTCTCTCTCTCTCTCTCTCTCTCTCTCTCTCTCTCTCTCTCTCCTCTCTCTTTCTTTATTGCACAGAGTTTTTATAAGGTTTAGGTTCCTACTTCATTAACAGCTAAGAGTTATTACTACATCAGCTCATTTAAAATCTCTCTCTCTCTCTCTCTCATTCTCTCTTCATCTTCGTCTCTCTCTCTTCTCTCTCTCTTCTCCTCTCTCTCTCTCTACTATCTATCTATCTATCTATCTATCTATCTATTTATATTTATCTATCTGTCTCACATCTCAAGGAGTCAGCATCAAGGGGAAACTCTTCCTTTAAACACTTTCTCCTTCCCCCGGATACAATTTTCTTTTCATTTAGATAACAAATCGAGTCTCTGACTGAAGATTGTTGTGCTGCTTTCCTCTCTTTCTCTCCCCTGTAGAATGTTATACTTCATTCTTCAGAATGATGTTCCTCCCTCATAGTATGATGTACTTCATCCTTTAGAATGACATCAACTATCCCCCCCCTCGTAAAACCTTCACATAAACCTACAAAATCCACCAAACATTCTCTTTTAAATTTTTTTATGAGGTTTATAGTCTACGAAATGATAGGAAAAAGTCTGTCTTTCTTAAAAGCCGTTTTCTGTTTCATAATGTTTACATGTCTGTTAAATCACATGTTTGTGTCTTGAATCACATGTTTGTGTCTTAAATCACATGTTTGTGTCTTGAATCACATGTTTGTGTCTTGAATCACATGTTTGTGTCTTGAATCACATGTTTGTGTTTTAAATTACATGTTTGTGTCTTGAATCACATGTTTGTGTCTTGAATCACATGTTTGTGTCTTGAATCACATGTTTGTGTCTTGAATCACATGTTTGTGTCTTAAATCACATGTTTGTGTCTTGAATCACATGTTTGTGTCTTGAATCACATGTTTGTGTTTTAAATTACATGTTTGTGTCTTGAATCACATGTTTGTGTCTTGAATCACATGTTTGTGTCTTAAATCACATGTTTGTGTTTTAAATTACATGTTTGTGTCTTGAATCACATGTTTGTGTCTTGAATCACATGTTTGTGTCTTGAATCACATGTTTGTGTTTTAAATTACATGTTTGTGTCTTGAATCACATGTTTGTGTCTTGAATCACATGTTTGTGTCTTGAATCACATGTTTGTGTCTTGAATCACATGTTTGTGTCTTGAATCACATGTTTGTGTCTTGAATCACATGTTTGTGTCTTGAATCACATGTTTGTGTCTTGAATCACATGTTTGTGTCTTGAATCACATGTTTGTGTCTTGAATCACATGTTTGTGTCTTGAATCACATGTTTGTGTTTTAAATTACATGTTTGTCTGTTAAGTAACAGATTTATGTCTTAAATCACATGTTTGTATTTTAAGACTATTTCTGTTTATCACTATTATTATCACTATTATTATTATCATTATTATTATTATTATTATTATTATTATTATTATTATTATTATTATTATTATTAGTAGTAGTAGTAGTAGTAGTAGTAGTAGTAGTAGTATATCTTTCAGAATCATTGTGAATGTTTATTTTTGTCAACGTTAATCTTTGTATTTCTTTGACGTTTCTCAATGTTTGCCACGGTCAACGATTCGTGTTCTGTCTCGCTTTTTATGAGCGTTAAAATGCCGTCCTTTATGAGGGTAAAATGTTGATGTTTTATGAGGGGTAAAACGCCGTGTTTTGTAAGGGTAAAACGTCGCAGCGGAGGAGACTTGATAGTTTATTTTTATTTTGAATTGTTTTTTCTCGATCCAAACATCGTACTGACGTACTCTCTCTTTTTTTTTTTACATAGGGTTTGACAAGGTTAGGTTAAGGATTCCTAACTTTATTGACAAGCTAAGAGCTGTTACCTACATCAGCTCATAGGAAAGCATTTTTATTGTTATGAGACATACAAGTAGGGAACAGGATGAAGTTGGAGCCATCTGTGGGCCAGAATTTTCATTTGATCAACTGACTTTATCTCGTTGACATATCTCTCTCTCTCTCTCAGACTTTCTGTCTCTCATTCTCTCTCTCTCTTTCCTTACATCCTAGACGGCAGCATATCTTGTGTGTATTTGAGAAGGAGAGAGAGAGAGAGAGAGAGAATCCTTACTCTAACCTTGTAAAAGCCCGTGTAATAGAAGAGAGAGAGAGAGAGAGAGAGAGAGAGAGAGAGAGAGAGAGAGAGAGAGAGAGAGAGAGAGAGAGAGAGAGAGAGAGAGAGAGAGAGAGAGAGAGAGAGAAACTGAATCCCATTACATCTTTTTAAAATATCCGTAACGAAACACTGAGTGAAAAGTATATTAATTTAGCGAAACATTTCCCTTGTGAGAGACAAACACTTTAATGTTCGCCAAAGCTGGTAATAAAGCTAACTCATTTTCCCACACAATAAAGAGGAAATTGGGCACTCGGAGAAGGTTTCACTATTGGTGCGAACTCGAGTCAGAGTACGAAGGAACGTGTACTCGCGTCTGTGTGTAACATTTGTTTGTTGATGGATGAAGCGGGCCAAGAGCTTGAACTCGATCCCCTGCAGGCGTAACTACGTAAGTACACACGCATACAAAATAATAATAACAATAATGATGCTAATAATAATTGCAATAATGATGATAATTACAATAATAATAATAGTAATAAGTGAATACACACACACACATACACACTGGAGACTCAGATGTGTCACAGGATGTTAGGAAGTATTTCTTAAGCTATAGAGTTGTCAGGAAGTGGAGTACTCTGGAAAGTGAGGTAGTGGAGGCAGGATCCATACATAGCTTTAAGAAGAGGTATGATAAGCTCATGGAGCAGAGAGAGTGTGGACGTAGTGGTGACCAGTGAATAGGCAGGGCCAGGAGGTATGAATCGACCCCTGCAACAACAATTAGGTGAGTACACACACACTTTCTTGACCAGCAGTAACAGCCTGGTTGACCAGGCTCTGATCTATCGCGAGGCCTGGTCACGGGTCGGGTCACAGGGGGCGTTGACCCCCAGAACACCCTCCTCCAGGTAGACTCCAGGTATATAAAAAAGAGGTCAAGAAATATTTCCAAATTACGTCACTTATTACTCCCAGAAAAACTCAAATGCAAAAAAAAAAAAAAAACGGAACTAAGAATGTACGCGCAAAACCCGTATGTGTCATTGATTAATGCAGGTTCAATCCTCCGTCGATCATAATTATTGCTTTTATTATTATTATTACATTTTTATTATGAAAAGTAAGCGGTAAACCTACAAGGGTCATATAGACCATCCCAGCCCTTACCATCAATAATATTCCCTGGGAGTGCTAAACCCTTAGGACTCATATATTCTCCTGGGAGTGATGGCAGGTTTGATCCGGAGGAGAGGATAGCTCCAATTCCTTGGATCAAGAGTCTTCATCAAGCCTTCAACACGATACCGTCGATAGATGCAATCTATCGCACCCCGTTTTCTACGAGGAGAGACACTCGATAGACACAATCTATCGCATCCCGTTTTCTACGAGGAGAGACACTCGATAGACACAATCTATCGCATCCCATTTTCTACGAGAAGACACTCGATAGACAATATATCGCATACCATTTTCTACGAGGAGACACTTGATAGACACAATCTATTGCATCCCATTTTCTACGAGGAGACACTCGATAGACACAATCTATCGCATCCCATTTTCTACGAGAAGACACTTGATAGACAATATATCGCATACCATTTTCTACGAGGAGACACTTGATAGACACAGTCTATTGCATCCCATTTTCTACGAGGAGACACTCGATAGACACAATCTATCGCATCCCATTTTCTACGAGGAGACACTCGATAGACACAATCTATCGCATCCCATTTTCTACGAGGAGACCCTCGATAGACACAACATATCGCATCCTATTTTCTACGAGGAGACACTCGATAGATACAATCTATCGCATCCCATTTTCTACGAGTGCCAGGAGGAGAGACTAACACAAAAGGTCATCATCTCGCTGGAAGGCCAGAGGTCAAAGCTGTCCTTGCCAGCCTCACTCTTGACTTCTACCATTGACTCGTCTAGTTAGTATTTGTATTCCACCTCCCCCCTCCCACGGCTGCTGGGCTCTTGATCCTAGAAGGGGGAGCTAGTTTCTTGCCTACCATTCCCCAGGCGCTGTATGACCATTACGTGTTTAACGCTTCCCAAGGAACATGATAATATTAATAATAATAGTAATTATTCCTAGATAGTAGGTTGGTAGACAGCAACCACCCAGGGAGGTACTA
>NC_069487.1:47500-50000 GCF_026875155.1 Cherax quadricarinatus
AATGGAAGAAAGGATGAGTAGGGGTCGTCCTAGAAAAGGTTGGAGGCAGGGGGTAAAGAAGGTTTTGTGTGCGAGGGGCTTGGATTTCCAGCAAGCATGGGTGAGTGTGTTAGGAGCGAGTGGAGACGAATGGTATTTATGACTTGACATGCTGTTGGAGTATGAGCTAAGTAACATTGATGAGGGGATTCAGGGAAACCGGCAAGCCGGACTTGAGTCCTGGAAGTGGGAAGTACAGTGCCGGCACTCTGAAGGAGGGGTGTTAAGGTTGCAGTTTTTTAACTATAGTGTTGGCACGCCTCTGGCAAGACAGTGATGGAGTGAATGATGATGAAAGTGTTTCTTCTTTTTCGAGTCATCCTGCCTTGGTGGGAATTGGCCGATATATATATATATATATATATATATATAATATAATATTATATAATATATATATATATATATATATATATATATATATATATATAAATATATATATATATAATACAAATATAAAATATATATATATACATATATATATATACATATAATATAATATATATATATACATATATATAATATATATAAATTATAGTATATTATATATAATAATATATATATAATATATATATATAATATATAGTATATAGTATATGTATAGTATATATATATATATATATATATATATATAATATATATATATATATATATATATATATAATATATATATATATATATATATATATATATATATATTATATATATATATATATATATATATATATATATATATATATATATATATATATATATATATATATATATATATATATATATATATATATATAATTTGTGAATAACGAATATTGGAAACTGGAGTGACTGCTCTTGGTGTGTTTTCATTTGTTGAATTAATACACTTGCAGCATAGCCTTTAAACGTATAGTTATTACTTTATTTATATTGTTCGTGCTAGTGGTGCAGGTGTTATAATCAATAATGTGTAATGCTGGTGACAACATTGGTATTATTATTATTATTATTATTATTATTATTATTATTATTATTATTGTGTAAGGCCTGCCCCATGAGTGTATTTTACCCCAGGACAGTCAAGGTGATAATAGGCTCTCGCAACACCTGTTGACACCTGTAATTCATTTCCCACCATTAAATTATTTCTCAGTGTTTTAGGTGACGTTTAAGTTACATTGTTTCTGTGTGTTAGGTGATGTTTAAGTTACATTGTTTCTGTGTGTTAGGTGATGTTTAAGTTACATTGTTTCTGTGTGTTAGGTGATGTTTAAGTTACATTGTTTCTGTGTGTTAGGTGATGTTTAAGTTACATTGTTTCTGTGTGTTAGGTGATGTTTAAGTTGCATTGTTTCTGTGTGTTAGGTGATGTTTAAGTTACATTGTTTCTGTGTGTTAGGTGATGTTTTAAGTTACATTGTTTCTGTGTGTTAGGTGATGTTTAAGTTACATTGTTTCTGTGTGTTAGGTGATGTTTAAAGCATTTTCTGACATGCCTTATTTTTAGCTAGAAAACATAAATAATAACAGTTTTAATCAAACTTGGCGTTATAATTGCATTTCATGGAAAAAGTAACCCATATCATATTATTTTTTTATGTAATATATGCATATTTTAGTTAAAAACTGAGGTTCAATGTGTAAGTTACGTTGTCAATATACTGAGTAGTATATTAATATATTAAAACGCCGTCGATTTAAATATATGTTGGACGGGTACATGAATGGGTGTGTGTGTTAGTCGAGCCTGCCTAACATGGGCCAGTAGATACTACTACTACTACTACCACCTCCTGCCTATAGTTAGTCCCTCCTCTCCTTTTCGTTAGTGTGACTTTGTAAATGGTCCAAGTCGGACTGAAACGTCGTCGTAAGCTCCTCTTTTCTATGTGCGGGTTATTTGTGTATGGGCCAGTAGGCCTGCTGCAGTGCTGCTTCATTCCTATGCTCTTATTTGTGGAGAGGGACGCTGAATGCAAATGATGGTGAATGAGTTTTCTTCTCTAAGTCACCCAGTATTAGAGGACAACAACTGCTTTGTTAGCAGCTAACTGTTACGCGTCTATATTGAAAGTTTGAAGTCAGAAAAAAATAGAATGCTAACAGATTATTATTTTCTCTCGCACATATTGGTTAACTATATTTAACAACGAATTGTAGATGCAAGACTTCTGTTTAAGCAATGTGCTCTAGAATCTAGATGACGTTATTTTATCAAGGTATTATCTAGCACGCTGTCAAACCTGAATATTCTACAACGATGTATATGAACCGAGAATTAAGAACATAAGAAAGAAGGTGCACTGCATCAGGCCTACTGGCCTATGCTAGGCAGGTAACAATACATGAAACATGAAGTCTAAGCAGAGTCAGAGTCTCACCACGAAGATTACGAAGCCTTGGACACAGGTTCGTGTCAAGAGTGTAGGTGAAGAAGCTCATTAAGATAAGTTACCTCTCAAAACTTTTGAAAAAGGTGAAGAACTGT
>NC_069487.1:65000-105626 GCF_026875155.1 Cherax quadricarinatus
TTTCACCATCATTCACTCCATCACTGTCTTGCCAGAAGGGTGCTTTACACTACAGTTTTTAAACTGCAACATTAACACCCCTCCTATTTATATATATATATATATATATATATATATATATATATATATATATATATATATATATATAATATATATATATTATATATATATATATATATATATATATATATATATATATTGTTATATATTTATATACATATATACATGTATGCACGCAAGTTTTTCACCAGTAGACAGGAATACTTTAATACCTAAAATAGGGATTAAAGTATACTTTCAGAATATACACTGTGAGAGAAATACACTTGTCTTTGTATATATATCGCGTGATTTATACTATCCTCATTTGCATGTAGCTTAAGCACTAAGTCCTGTACTCTGAACATTATTACAACATTCAGGTACAGTCGCAGTTTTAAATGCTTAATATTTAGAGGAAATCTTTAATCTTAATATGCATGTAGATTTAGCATTTTAAATGCCAACACTCGCTGACTGAATTGAGAAATGTTGCAACTTTCAAAAATTAATTTTTTTTATATTGTTTTATGGTTATTCTGGTTGAAATTAGTGAGTACCTAACCAGCCAGACTGTGGTTCCTACATCGGTTTACCTGCGGCCAGCAGTAACAGCCTGGCTGATCAGGCTCTAATCCATTGCGAGGCCTGGTCATGGACCGGGCTGCGGGGGTGTTGACCCCCCGGAACACAGTCCAGGTAGACCCCAGGTATGGTAAATTGTGTTTATGGAGAATGGCTATACAGTAGCGCTTAGAAACGGCTTTACGGAAGATTATATGGATTACGCAGTCGGAAATTGTTTGGGAAGAGTTTGTGGGTAGATACACTGGCCAGCAGACTAGTGGATAGTTGTAGCTCTCGTCTCTTGCCAGTCATTTGTGAATGTGGTGAAGACACTTGAAGAAACACTGAGATATATCTAGTAGGTGTATCAGGTTGGATGGATCTTCTGGTCCAGTCTGTGGTGCAGTGATGGATTGATGGATCTGGTCTCTCTCTCTTTCTGTCTCTCTCTCTTTCTCCCTCTCCCTCAATCCCTAAAATACACACACACATACACCTGTGCAACAATTTGTTTTTCCTTCACACAGATAATGCAGCTGTCTTTCACGTTTATGTCTGGATGTCTGATGGACAGGGAAATGATGCATTAGTGGGCGGTTGTGGTTGTGGCTGGCAGTGGGTAGTGGTTGTGGTGGTAGTGGGTGGTTGTGTTGGTGGTAGTGGGTGGTTGTGGTGGTGGTAGTGGGTGGTTTTGGTGGTGGTAGTGGGAGGTTGTGGTGGTGGTAGTGGGTGGTTGTGGTGGTGGTAGTGGTGGTGGTAGTGGGTGGTTGGTGGTGGTAGTGTGGTAGTGGTGGTGGTAGTGGGTGGTTGTGGTGGTGGTAGTGGGTGGTTGTGGTAGTGGTAGTGGTGGTGGTAGTGGTGGTGGTAGTGGGTGGTTGTGGTGGTGGTAGTGGTGGTGGTGGTAGTGGGTGGTTGTGGTGGTAGTAGTGGGTGGTTGTGGTGGTGGTAGTGGTTGGTTGTGGTGGTAGTGGGTGGTTGTGGTTGATTTTTGTGGTGGTGGTAGTGGGTGGTTGTGGTGGTGGTAGTGGTTGGTTGTGGTGGTGGTTGTGGTGGTGGTATTGGTTGGTTGTGGTGGTGGTTGTGGTGGTAGTGGGTGGTTGTGGTGGTAGATGAGGATAAAACATAAGAACATAAGAAAGGAGGAACGCTGCAGCAGGCCTACTGGCCCATACTAGGCAGGACCTTCTCAAATTCAAACCCACTAACAACAATACCTGCCCTACCCATTATCAACGCTACCCAAGGCATAATAAGCTTTAGTAAACCTGTTAACACAAATGTAAGTCCCGGTCAAGTCCAACCCCTCTCACTCATGTACTTATCTAACCTAGATTTGAAGGTATCCAAGGTCCTCCTCCAGTGCAGACTATGGGGACCCACAACCTTCTAAAATTTACACAAATATGTTCAGCAGTTGGGTATCTTTATTGGTGAAACGTTTCGCCTACATAGTAGGCTTCTTCAGTCAAGTACAGAGGCAGCAGTAGTAATGAAATAAAGATGATACAATCAGTCCCTCAGTCTGGAGAAGAGTTCCAGACCATGGAACATAAGAACATAAAGGAGGAGCTGAACTCTTCTCCAGGTTGAGGGACTGACCACCTCAAATACTTTTCCTCCAGAGTTGATGGAGTGATTACATCATCTTTATTTCGTTACTATTACTGCCTGTGTATTTGACTGAAGAAGTCTACTGTGTAAGCGAAACATTTCATCAATAAAGACACCCAACTGTTGCACATGTGTCTTAATCATCAATTTGTCGGTATTTTATACAATTTTCAACAACATAACGATGACTCACGAAATCGCAATAACACGGTTGGAAACGAACCAGGGAACGGGTGGGATTTCAACCCCCGGCAAGTGAGTCGTAAAACACCAGGAGTTTTACGACTCACCCGCCGTGGGTTCTAACACCACCCGTAGTGTACTTTTACACAGAAATGCCTTCAAGGAAAACTATTTAAATTTTTCCCTGAGGTGGTCTAAATTTTCCGCTTCTGCTGCATCACCATCTTCCATAAATAAACATGTATAAACTCTATTATATAATATAACGCGCAAACTTAATATATATATATATATATATATATATATTATATATATATATATATATATATATATATAATATATATATATAATACATATATTTTATATATATATATATATATATATATATATATATATAATATATTTTTCCTTTATCGCCATTTTTATAGATTTTTATTGTTTTGATTTTATTGATATTTTAGTCATTGTAAACACATTTAAAAACGTCGAGTGATAGTTGATTAATAAGGAACATTAATGTCACTTTTTAATTACGAGAATTTAGTATCCAGAAACTCATTTATTAAACTTTGAATTGTAAAATATTTGCTTCGTATATTGAAATTTTTAATTTGCTTATAACTAAAAAAATGGTTTTTGTTTACAAATTCTTTGAAAGTTCAGTCGAATTTTTAGAAATTTACATATTATGCACAAAATACAGAACATTGTGTTGACAAGAGTATCAAAGATCACTTTTAGAGGTGTAAATTGATGTAATGTACATGAATGGTACACAGTACCGACAAGATTAAAAGTAGACACATGTGCAACATCTGGGTATCTTTATTGTAGACGTTTCGCCCTGCAGTGGCTTTATCAACACAGATTCAAGGACGTGAAGTGGGTCATACCCGAGAGTAAATCTTCCAGTTATGTCCTTAAATTTGTATTGATAAAGTCACAGGATGCAAAATATGTATCGTAAAGTTACCCAGATATTGCACATGTGTCTAATTTTCAAATTGACGTAATGGTGAGAAAGACTTGTTAATAAAAAAGTCACTGTAGCTATTTAAGACTAATAAAGGAGAAATCAAATGATTTTCACTCATTAAAATTAGTAAAATACGTAATGTCCGTAATGCGTGTCACTGTATCAAACACTGTACCAATAACTATCATCATCACAGTATGTAAATATCTCCATCTTATGCCTTCACTATATCCACTAGAACAACAACTTAACATCACAGTTAATTATATTGCTGCGTTTGTTGTTAATTTCTCAAGGGGAATGGTGGTATAATTCTTGCCGCTACTCACTGTGTATGGTGTATATGTATTTGTATGTGTTATGTTAATGTTGCATGGTGTATTTAGTTGAAATGTGTATTTATGTTGCATTGTGAAAGTTTATTTGAAATGTGGTATGTTTAGTTGCGTGTGTGATGTTATGTCATGTGTTATGTTTAGTCGTGTGTGATCTCTGTGTATGTTGTAAAACTCCCTCCTCTTCTCCTCTCTCTCTCTCTCTCTCTCTCTCACCCCACACACACCACACACACACACACACACACACACACACACACAACACCCCACACACACACACACACACACAAAACATACATACACACACCTCTTTCATATATCATTTCACTAAAGAAAATGAAAATACAAAATAGCACACATATCGTTTCCACAATATATCTACTGATTCTAGACAATATCACAGTGACACGATTTTACACAATATTGCAGTTCAGATCTGAATAATATTTTAACCCCCGCAGCTACAATATTACAGAGATACGTTGTCCTGACAAGTCTTTTTCTTACCTTATTTTTCTTTAAAGAAAAATGAAGAAATTCTAAGCGTGGATAATGTTCAGAGATTTTTTGTACTGTGATTTGTGTCATGTTTTTAGAGATGGGGATAGTTTATTTATACATTGTTGTTGTTGTTGTTGTTTTTTTGAGAGATAGAGACCTCATCTGTGACTGAGCACCTCCTTCCCAGCATCCACGTATCTCAGGGCCTCATAACACAAGACAGATCTGTGGTAAGCATCACTGCCCTCAACAGAGTGTCTTCAATATATCCTCTCAACACCCACCTTATCAACTCTGCATTACAAACGCCAAGATGGCAAATAGACTGAATCTGTTTGGTTACAGCTTCTCGAGGGCCGAGAAAAACTAATTTTGGGTGTGATTTACAGGGCCCCAAATCTCGATAGGGAGTGCAGTAAACGTCTATGGGACGAAATTCGTAAGGCATCTACAAACGAAAATGTTGTACTAATGGGAGATTTCAACTATAGACAGATTGACTGGAGCAATTTGACAGGAAATTTAGAGTCAGGTGACTTTCTTGATACGATCCAGGATTGTTTTTTAAAACAGTTTGTGACAGAGCCAACTAGGGGAAATAACCTCCTTGACTTGGTTCTTGCCAGTAGGGAAACACTAATTAAATAATCTTGAGGTTAATGATAAGCTTGGGGAAAGTGATCAAAAAAATCACTCAGTTTAAAATATATCATGGAATTCCCCTAATAATGGCAATCAATTCTCTGCCCCTGACTTCCGCTTGGCTGATTTCATGGGATTGAAAAATTACTTAGGTGGGCTGAACTGGAATGACCTGACTAAGGGTCAGTAGTGGTGATGGATGCCGATATGACGCTTTCCAGGGCATAGTTCTTGCTGCTCAGTCAAATTATGTTCCAAATAGGGAAATCAATCAAAACAAAAATGATCCTAAAGGGATGAACAATAGATTAAAAAAATCTAATTGGTCAAAAGAGAGGCATATATAGGCAAATCAAAAGAGGAGAGGGGCAATTAAGAAATCGATATATTCAGTTAAAGAGAGAAATAAAAAAGGAATTAGAAAAGCAAAAAGAGATTATGAGGTTAAAGTTGCAAGAGATTCGAAGATTAACCCAAATAACCCAAAAGGATTCTTTCAGGTATACAGAAGTAAGATCAGGGACAAGATAGGCCCACTCAAAAGTTCCTCGGGTCAGCTCACTGACAGTGATAAGGAAATGTGAAATTTTTAACACATACTTCCTCTCAGTTTTTACACAGGAGGATACCAGCGATATTCCAGAAATGATAAATTATGTGGAACAGGACGATAATAAACTGTGCACGATTGGGGTCACAAGTGACAGGGTCCTTAGGCAAATAGATAAATTAAAACCTAACAAATCCCCGGGCCCCTGATGAACTGTATGAAAGGGGTTTCAAAAGGGAATGTAAAGAGGGCTTAGCAAACCTTTGGCTAATCTTTTCAACATATCACTACAAACTGGCATGGTGCCAGATAAGTGGAAAATGGCAAATGTGATACCTATTTTCAAAGCAGGTGACAGGTCCTTAGCTTCAGACTATAGACCAATAAGCCTAACCTCCATAGTGGGAAAATTATGGAATCAATAATTGCCGAGGCATTTTCGTAGCCACCTTGAAAAGCATAAATTAATCAACGAATCTCAGCATGGTTTTACAAAGGGGCGTTCCTGCCTTACGAATTTTTAACTTTTTTCACTAAGGATTTAAGGAGGTAATCATGGTAATGAATATGATATTGTGTACAGGGACTTCAGTAAGGTTTTTGACAGGGTCCCACATCAGAGACTATTGAGGAAAATTAAGGCACATGGAATAGGAGAAAATTTTTTCGGGATAGAGGCATGGTTTGACAAATAGGCAGCAGAGAGTTTGCATAAATGGGGAGAAATCAGAGTGGGAAGCGCCACGAGCGGTGTTGCACAGGGGTCAGTGTTGGGCCCCCTGCTTTTTCACAATATACATAAAACGACATAGATGAGGGCATAAAGAGCGACATCAGCAAGTTTGCCGATGACACCAAATAGGCCGCCGAATTCATTCTGACGAGGGCATTAGAGCACTCCAGGAAGATTTGAGTAGACTGATGCAGGGTCGGAGAGGTGGCAGATGCATTTTAAAATATAGACAAATGCAAAATTCTAAATGTTGGACAGTCAATAACCATGCCACATTAATAAACAAATAATGTAGATCTTAATATTACGGATTGCGAAAAGATTTAGGAGGCTGGTTAGCAGTAATCTGAAACCAAGACAACAGTGCATAATTTTCGCAATAAAGCTAATAGAATCCTTGGCTTTATATCAAGAAGCATAAATAATAGGGTCCTCAGGTTGTTCTTCAACTCTATACATCCTTGGTTAGGCCTCATTTAGATTATGCTGCACAGTTTTTGGTCCCCGTATTACAGAATGGATATAAATGCTCGGGAAAAATGTACAAAGGGGGAAATGACAAAGTTGTTTCCCATGTATCAGAAACCTTCCCCTATGAGGATAGACAAAAGGGCCCTGAATCTTCACTCTCTAGAAAGACGTAGAATTAGGGGGGATATGATTGGGGTTTAAATAAAGGGGAAGACAGGAATAAATAAAGGGGATGTAAATAGTGTGCTGAAAATATCTAGCCTAAACAGGACTCGCAGCAATGGTTTTTAATTTTGAAAAATTCAGATTCAGAAGGATATGGAAAGTACTGGTTTGGTACTAAGTTGTGGATGTTGGAACAAACTCCCAAGTACATTTTATAGAGGCCAGAACGTTGTTGGTTTTAAAAATAGGTTGGATAAATACATGAGTGGGTGTGGGTGGGTGTGAGTTGGACCTGATTAGCTTGTGCTACCAGGACGGTTGCCGTGTTCCTCCCTTAAGTCAAGGTGACCTGACCTGACTAGGTTGGGTGCATTGGCTTAAGCTGGTAGGAGACTTGGACCTGCCTCGCATGGGCCAGTAGGCCTGCTGCAGTGTTCCTTCGTTCTTATGTTCATAATAGACTCGCCTTCGCTATCTCTGACAGGACTAATAACGTAATTTACGAAATATTTATTTTTCGATCTTGCGCAATGACTGGGTGCAATTAATAGAGTGTCTTCATTTCAAATTGCTATTTTTTACATATTTGAAAGGATAGCTATGATATATTTTCAGTAAGATACAAAATAAGCTTCCATAATAACAGATGTAGCTATAGTTGTGATAGATATAGGTATATAGATATGCCTGTGATAGATATACATATATGTGTGGTAAATAACGATTAAAACCTTTGCTGAGACCAGGATAGCGAACAACGTCGCTAATAGAAGCCCAGGACATCGAACATCTTGGCTATTTGACACCAGGCTAGCGAACATCGTGGCTATTTGAGACCAGGATAGCGAACAGTATCCCTATTTAAGACGAGGGGGGGAACAACATCCCTATTTGAGACCAGGATAGCTATAAAAAAAAGTCGCTATTCGAGACCAGGATAACGAAAACATCTCCTTCTGAGACCAAGATAGCGAACACCTTCCCCCTCTAAGGAGCCAAGAGGAGACGGCCAAAATCTGTCAGTCAAGATAACGCTATCAGACTATATTTTTTCCCCTTGTATGCTTCCAGCAAGACTGTTATCTCTAGACTGTTATCTTACCTGAGAGACAGTTCTCTCAAGATTCTTGCTATCTGAGGATGCCTCACCTGGAAGGCACTGCTGCTACCTTCCTCCAGTAATGACTCACTCATTTATGTGGTAATGGTAATGAATCATTTTCATCTTTCATACTTATAATGACACGTCCATCTTCCTTTCTCACTGGATGATAAATAAAATAATAATAATAATAATAATAATAATAATAAATAATAATAATAATATAATAATAATACAATATAATAATAATAAATAATATAATATTATTATATTATTATAATATTATTAATATTGTTTATAATAATATTATAATTATTATTGTTATTTTATTATTTTTGTTATTATTATTATAAGCTTTCTAGATATTCTATGCTGCATATAAAATATATAATATATATATATATATATATATATATATATATATATATATATATAAATATATATATATATATATATATATTATAATATATATTATATAATTATATATTTTAAATTATATATATATATAATATATATATATATATATATATTATATAATATATATTATATAAAATATTATATATTATATATTATATATTATATATATTTATATATTTATATATATTATATATGTTATATTTTTATATATATATATATATTATATATATTATATATATTAATATATATATATTATATATATTATATATATTATATATATATATTTTTATATATATATATTTATATATATAATATATATATATATTAAAATATATATTATAAAGTATATATATATTTTATTAATTATATATATAAAATATAAATTATATATATTATATATTTTATATATATAATATATATATATATATATATTTTATATATATATATATATATATATATTAAATATATATATATATATATATATATAAAAATTATATAGTATGTGGTGATGTGGTAACAGTGCAAGACGGGACGGAACGTCGTCTAGTTTCCCCTTAGTTTTATAGCGACACAATGATATCAGTTTTTTAACCTCTCTAAGGACACAGTTCTCCCAGGACATAATTCTTATAGGACACAGTTCTCCTCGGACACAATTCTGCTCGGACACAATTCTGCTCGGACATTCAGTGGGCGTCGCTGTCTCTCGCTATAGATGTTAGATATTGTGACATTCAATTAAGATATCATTTGCTCGCCTGATGATGAGGAAATGTGATTGCAATGATGTCTCCAGTATGTTGTTGTTTATTGTGTGTGTGCGCGCGCGCGCGCGCGCGCGTGTGTTTGGTGTTGTGTGTGTGTTGGTGTGTGGTGTGGGGTGTGTGTGGTGTGTTGGGGGTGGGTTGATTTGTTTGTAGTGTATGTGTGTGTTGAAAGAGGTTTCTTTCCTGAAATAAGTTATGGAAAGCAATATATGATTTTTGAAGGTGCCAACCTGCCTAGTCTCTCTCTGCTTGTCTCCTCTCTCCCCTCTCTCTCTCTTCTCTCTCCTCTCTCTCTCTTCTCTCTTCCCCCCTCATCTCTCTCTCCTCTCCTCTCTCCCCTCCCCTCTCTTCTCCTCTCCCTCTCTCTCCTCCTCTCTTTTCTCCTCTCTCTCTCTCTCCCCTCTCTCTCTCTCTCTCCTCTCTCTCTCTCTCTCTCTCTCTCCTCCCCCTCTCTCCTCTCTTTCCCCTCTCTCTCTCCTCTCCCTTCTTCTCTCTCTCTCTCCTCTCCCTCTTATACACAAACATCACAAAAAGCCAACTTCATAACCACATCAAGACAGCATAGTCAGGTCCTAAATACCATTGAAACTGAACTACAAACACAACACCATACAACGTCCAGTAATATTCAGAGGCAGCTTCAAAAGTAAAACCGAAAGTAAACACAGTTTTTGTCTAAAAACAAAGAAAGAGTAACAAAAGATAAAACATATAATAACCTTGTTTATCTGCCCAAGCATAATTAAACGCGACACAGGTCTTCCTGAGAAATTTAACATAGTGGTGTTTGGAAAATAAATAATATTATATATATAATATATATTATATATTATATAATATAATATATATATTATATAAATTTAAAATTCCCGAAAAGGCAAAATTATTTACAAACATTATGTTCCCGGGCCCACAGGGTTCGAACCGCACACTCTACATGAAGCACTCCGGGCTGTAAAGGCCGAAGTATTTTGTACGTAAATGCAGAGTGTGCATGTTCGACTCCTGCTATGGACTGAGACATAATATTTATATACGCATTTATGTCAGATGCCCGTAAAAAAGTTAGTGAAAATGTTCGTCCTGATACCGTAGAGTTTATCTTATTTTTAAAAGAGTGAAAAGTTGAACTACACAAGAGGGGTTAATGCTAGCTGTATTCTGTGTAACTGACGCTGTACCACTCACACGGGTTTAGCGCCCTTTGGTTCTGTATGTAATATTTACACCTAAGCTGATGACTCTTATTACTGTGATCTTCGCGGCTCATACAGAAATGTAGATCTCTTAAGAAACTGAATCATTTTTCCCCTTTCATGTGAGAATATTTGTGTCGCCGACCCATGACGGAGCCTCATGTGAACGAGTGAGTGCTTTATTTACCCACAGTGGTGCTTTATTTACCCACAGTGGTGCTTTATTTACCCACAGTGGTGCTTTATTACCCACAGTGGTGCTTTATTTACCCACAGTGTTGCTTTATTACCCACAGTAGTGCTTTAATACCTACAGTGTTGCTTTATTTACCCACAGTGGTGCTTTATTACCCACATTAGTGCTTTATTACCAATAGCGTTACTTTATTGCCTTCCGTGGTGCTTTATTATCTATCGTGGTGCTTTATTTACCCACAGTGGTGCTTTATTACCCACAGTAGTGCTTTATTACCTACAGTGTTGCTTTATTACCCACAGTGTTGCTTTATTACCCACAGTGGTGCTTTATTACCCACATTAATGCTTTATTACCCACGGTGTTGTTTTATTACCCACAGTGTTACTTTATTATATACAGTGTTGCTTTATTACCCACATTGTTGCTTTATTACCCACAGTGTTACTTTATTATCTACANGTGGTGCTTTATTACCCACATTGTTGCTTTATTAACCCACAGTGTTGCTTTATTATTCACATTGTTGCTTTATTAACCACAGTGTTTTCTTTATTTTCCCACAGTAATTTCATGAACAGTGTACTGAAGTCTAAGATAATTCACAAATATTTCATTAAAATTCCCAATTTTAATTTTTCAAAAGTGATTTTAAATTTCACATTTCCACTTTATTTTTAATGTCAAAAAGTGATATATCAGTATTATTGTTAATCTTTTTTTATCCACGATGAAGATTTTAACACCGACTTATTTGTTTTGTTTATGAAAAATAATGTTTATATATTTGAAACTAGAAAATACTAACCATAAAACTGGTAATAGCAATATTATTAATAACACATACAAATAGTGAGTAAATAGCAGCCTTTTTTGTGTAAAATATTTACGAATATATAAAAAATTATTAATTTAAAAATTCTCTCTCTACTTTTAAAAAATATATAAGCGTTATATTACGATTATATTTGTTTTGAGTTAAAAAAAGTATAGGACATGCCACGATAGACACAAAATTATATTACTTTTTTGAGGGGGGGGGTTTCAAGCCTATCTGCTTTACGAAGGTCGAAAAGTTCACGATTTAAATAACCCCGACATGAACGATATTTTAATATCTAGAAAGAGAAGTAAAATCATAACGTGATTAATTAAGAAGTCACATGGAAACTGTAACACGGATAATGAAGTTGGTTTGTGTATTTCGAGTCTCTAACTTGAACTCATCAGTAGATACATAATGCGGGATGATATTATCATTATATAGGTAGAAATGGTGAGCACCTCAAGTTAAGTGTCATGTCAAGAGTGCGGGTTAGTTGTGAAGGTCACACCTCAAGTGAAGTGTCATGTCAAGAGTGCGGGTTAGTTGTGAAGGTCACACCTCAAGTGAAGTGTCATGTCAAGAGTGCAGGTTAGTTGTGAAGGTCACACCTCAAGTGAAGTGTCATGTCAAAAGTGCGGGTTTGTTGTGAAGGTCACACCTCAATTTAAGTGCATGTCAAAGTACAGGTTAGTTTTTGAAGGTCACACCTCAAGTGAAGGACATGTCCCAAAGTGCACGTTATTTAAGGCACACCCAAGTGAAGGACAGTCAAGAGTGCACGTTATTGTGAAGGTCACACCTCAAGTGAAGTGTCATGTCAAAAGTGCGGGTTAGTTGTGAAGGTCACACCTCAAGTGAAGTGTCATGTTAAGAGTGAGGGTTAGTTGTGAAGGTCACACCTCAAGTGAAGTCTCATGTCAAGAGTGAGGGTTAGTTGTGAAGGTCACACCTCAAGTAAAGTGAGTATCCTGCCATGTGATGCCACTGAGTATCCTGCCATGTGATTGCTACTGAGTATCGCTGTCCTTTGGATGCACTGAGTATCCTGCCATGTTATGCTACCTGAGTATCGCCTGCCATGTTATCCACTGAGTAATCCCAGCCAATGAGACGCCACTGAGTATCCTGCCATAGTGATGCTACTGATATCCTGCCATGTGATTGCTACTGAGTATCCTGCCATGTGATGCTACTGAGTATCCTGCCATGTGATGCCACTGAGTATCCTGCCATGTGATGCTACTGAGTATCCTGCCATGTGATGCCACTGAGTATCCTGCCATGTGATGCCACTGAGTATCCTGCCTGTGATGCCACCAGAGTATCCTGCCATTTGATGCACGGAGTATCCTGCCATGTGGATGCTACGAGTATCCTGCATGTGATGCCACTGAGTATCCTGCCATGTGATGCCACTGAGTATTCTGCCATGTGATGCCACTGAGAATTTTAACATGTGATGTCCACTGAATTATTCAGCAGTGATGGCCACTGAGTATTCCTGCCGGATGTGAGCCACTGAGAACCTGCCATATGATGTCACTGAGTATTCCTGCCTGTGAGCTAACTGAGATTTCAGCCAAGTGATGCCACTGATATTTCTCTCCAAGTGATGCCACTGAGTATTCTGTCCCATGTGATGCCGCCTGAGTATCCTGCCATGTGATATGCCACAATTATTTTGGCCATGTGATGCCACTGAGTATTCTGCCATGTGATGCCACTGAGTATCCTGCCATGTGATGCCACTGAGTATCCTGCTATGTGATGTCACTGAGTATCCTGCCAGGTAATGCCACTGAGTATCCTGCATGTGATGCCACTGAATATCCTACCATGTGATGCCACTGAGTATTCTGCCATGTGATGCCACTGAGTATTCTGTTGCCAAGTGATGCCACTGAGTATTCGCCCAGGAATGCCATTTGATATTCTGCATGTGAAGCAACTGAGTATTCCTGCCAGTAATTCCCTGAGTAATTCTGCCATGTGATGTCACTGAATATTCTGCCATGTGATGCCTCTGAGTATCCTGCCATGTGATGCCACTGAGTATTCTGCCATGTGATGCCACTGAGTATCCTGCCATGTGATGCCACTGAGTATCCTGCCATGTGATGCCACTGAGTATTCTGCCATGTGATGCTACTGAATATTCTGCCATGTGATGCCACTGAGTATCCTGCCATGTGATGCCACTGAGTATTCTGCCATGTGATGCCACTGAGTATTCTGCGAGGTAATGGCACTGGTATTCCATGGTTATGCCACGAGTATTCTGCCAGGTAATACCACTGAGTATTCTGCCATGTGATGTCACTGAATATTCTGTCATGTGATGCCACTATCATGCCATGTGATGCCACTGAGTATTCTCCCATGTGATGCCACTGAGTATCCTGCCATGTGATGCCACTGAGTATCCTGCAATGTGATGCCTGAGTATTTCTGCCATGGTTAATGCAACTGAGCATTCTGCCATGTGATGCCACTGAGTATCCTGCAGGTCATTCCACGATATCCTGCCATGTTATGCCACTGAGTAACCCTGCCATGTGATGCCACTGAGTATTCCTGCATGTGATGTCACAGATATTCTTCCATGGTGATTGCCACTGAGTATTCTGCCATGTGATGCCACTGAGTATCCTGCCATGTGATGCCACTGAGTATCCTGCCATGTAATGCCACTGAGTATCCTGCCATGTGATGCCACTGAGTATTCTGCCCTGGATGCTACGAGTATTCTGCAATTGATCCACTGGTATCATGTCCATGTGAGCCACTGAGTATCCTGCCCATGTGATGTCACAGATTATTCTGCCAGCGATGCACTGATATTCTGCCATTTGAGCCACTGAAATCCTGCCATCTTATGCACTGAGTATCCTGCCATGTAATGCCACTGAGTATCCTGCATGTGAAGCCACAGGTTATTCTGCCATTATGGCTACGAAATTCTGCCATGTGATGCCACTGAGTATCCTGCAATGTGATGCCACTGAGTATCCTGCCATGTGATACCACTGAGTATTCTGCTATGTGATGCCACTGAGTATTCTGCCATGTGATGCTACTGAGTATCCTGCCATGTGATGCCACTGAGTATTCTGCCATGTGATGCCACTGAGTATCCTGCCATATGATATCACTGAGTATTCTGCCACGTGATGCCACTGAGTATTTCTGCATGTGGATGCCACTGAGTATCCTGCCATGTGATGCCACTGCATATTCTGCCATGTGATGCCACTGAGTATTTTACCATGTGATGCCACTGAATATTCTTCCATGTGATGCCACTGAGTATTCTGCCGATGTGATCGCACTGAGTAATCCTGCCATATGATGTCATGAGTATCTGCATGTATGCCACATATTATTCTCTCATGGATTCACGATATTCCTCCCTGTGATGCCGCTGAGTATCCTGCCATGTGATGCCACTAAGTATTTTGCCATGTGATACACTGAGTATTCTGCCATGTGATGCCACTGAGTATCCTGCCATGTGATGCCACTGAGAATCCTGCTATGGTGATGACACTGAGTATCCTGCCAGGTAAATGCCACGAGAGCGTCCTGCATGTGATGCACTAATATCTGCCATGTATGCCTCGTAGTATCCTGCTTTGATGCCACTGATTTTCTGCCATGTGATGCCACTGAGTATTTCTGCCAGGTAATGCGCCACTTAGTATTCTGCCATGTGATGCCACACTGATATTCTGCCAGTTAAATGCCACGATATCCTCCAAGGAAATGCCACTGAGTATCCTGCCATGTGAAATGCACTTGAGTATCCTGCCAAGTGATGTCACTGAGTATTCTGCCATGTGATGCCACTGAGTATTCTGGCCATGTGATATGCCACTGAGTATCCTGCCATCGAGCCACTGATTATCCTGCCATTTAATGCACAGATGATCGCTGACCATGTGATGCACTGAGTAATTCGCCATGTGATTGCTACTGAGTAATTCTGCCATGTGATTCCCCTGAGTATCCTGCAATGTGATGCCACTGAGTATCCTGCCATGTGATACCACTGAGTATTCTGCTATGTGATGCCACTGAGTATTCTGCCATGTGATGCTACTGAGTATCCTGCCAGGTAATGCCACTGAGTATTCACCATGGATGCCACTGAGCAATTCTGCCATGTATGCCACTGAGATCCTGCCATGTGAAGCCCACTGAGTCATTCTGGCATTTTATTCCACTGAGTATACTGCCATGGAGCCGACTGAGTATCCGCATGTGATGCCACTGAGTATTCTGCCATGTGATGCCACTGAGTATCCTGCCATATGATATCACTGAGTATTCTGCCATGTGATGCCACGTGATATCTGCCATGTGAGGCCACTGAGTAATCCATCCATGTATGCCACTGAATATTCCTGCCATGCTGATGCCAACTGAGTATTTACGCTGTGATGCCACTGAATTATTCTGCCATGTGATGCCAACTGAGTATTCGCATTTGATTGCCACGGAGTATCCTGCCGATATTAAGTCACTGAAATTCTGCCATGTGATAGCCACTGAGTATTCTGCCAAGTGAAGCACACTGAGTATTCTCTCATGTGATTCCACTGATTATTCTGCCAATGTGATGCCGCTAGTATCCAGCCATGTGATTGCCACTAAGTAATTTTGCATGTGATCCACTGAGTATTCTGGCATGTGATGCCACAGAGTACCTGCCATGTATGCCACGGAGTAACCTGCATGTGATAGCCACTGAATAATCCTGCCATTTGATGCCACGTATTATTCAGCCATGTGATGCCACTGAGTATTCTCGCCATGTATGCACTGAGTATCTGCCAGGTAATGCCACTGAGTATTCTGCCATGTGATGCCACTGAGTATTCTGCCAGGTAATGCCACTGAGTATTCTGCCATGTGATGCCACTGAGTATTCTGCCATGTGATGCCACTGAGTATCCTGCCATGTGATGCCACTGAGTATTCTGCCATGTGATGCCACTGAGTATCCTGCCATGTGATGCCACTGAGTATCCTGCCATGTGTTGCACAGAGTATTCAGCATGTGATAGCCACAGAGTATCCTGCCATATGATATCACTGAGTATTCTGCCATGTGATGCCACTGAGTATTCTGCCATGTGATGCCACTGAGTATCCTGCCATGTGATGCCACTGAATATTCTGCCATGTGATGCCACTGAGTATTTTACCATGTGATGCCACTGAATATTCTGCCATGTGATGCCACTAGTATTACTGCAGTGATGCCACTGAGTATCCTGGCCATATGATGTCATAGAGATTCTGCCATGTGGATGCACAGATATTCAGCCAGTTAATTCCACTGAGTATTCTCTCATGTGATGCCACTGATAATCTGCCATTGATGCCGCTGAGTATCTCCACATTGTGATGCACTAAGTATTTTTGCCATGTGATGGCCACTGAGTATTCTGCCTTTGATGCCCTGAGTATCCTGCCATTGATTCCACTGATAACCTTCCTATGTAGATGTCACTACTGAGTATCCTGCCCATAAGCCACTGAGTATCCAGCATGTGATGCCACTGTCTATCCTGCCATGTGATGCCCACGGATTATCTGCCACTGATGCCACTGATTATTCTGCCATGTGATGCCACTGAGTATTCGCTGCCAAGTAATGCAACGAATATTCGAGCCATGTGATTCCACTGAGTATCTGCCAGGTTAATGCCACTGAGTATCTGCCATATGAATGCCATTGAGTATTCTGCCATGTAACGCCACTGAGTAACCTTGCCATGTGATCCACTGAGTATTCTGGCCCATGTGATGCCACTGAGTATCCTCCATGTGATGTCCACTGAGTATCCTGCCATGTGATGCCACTGTGTATTCTGCCATGTGATGCTACTGAGTATTCTGCCATGTGATGCCACTGAGTATCCTGCCATGTGATGCCACTGAGTATCCAGCCATGTGGATGCCACTGATATTTTCCTGCCATGTGATGCCCACTGATATTCTGCCATGTGATGCCACTGAGTATCCTGCCATGTGATGCCACTGAGTATTCTGCCATGTGATGCCACTGAGTATCCTGCCATGTGATGTCACTGAGTATTCTGCCATGTGATGCCACTGAGTATTCTGCCATGTGATGCCACTGAGTATCCTGCCATGTGATGCCACTGAGTATCCTGCCATGTAATGCCACTGAGTATCCTGCCATGTGATGCCACTGAGTATTCTGCCATGTGATGCTACTGAGTATTCTGCCATGTGATGCCACTGAGTATCCTGCCATGTGATGCCACTGAGTATCCTGCCATGTGATGTCACTGAGTATTCTGCCATGTGATGCCACTGAGTATTCTGCCATGTGATGCCACTGAGTATCCAGGCCGATCTGAGCCAACTGAGTATCCTGCCATTAATGCCACTGAGTATCCGCCCATGTGATGCCAACAGATTATTCCTGCATGTGATGCACTGATATTTCTGCCATGTGATGCCACTGAGTATCCTGCAATGTATTTCCACTTGAGTATCCTGCCATGTGATAACCAGTTTTTCAGAGTAGTCTGCTATTGATGCCACTGAGTATTCTGCCATGTGATGCTACTGAGTATCCTGCCATGTGATGCCACTGAGTATTCTGCCATGTGATGCCACTGAGTATCCTGCCATATGATATCACTGAGTATTCTGCCATGTGATGCCACTGAGTATTCTGCCATGTGATGCCACTGAGTATCCTGCCATGTGATGCCACTGCATATTCTGCCAAGTGATGCCACTGAGAATTTACCATTGATGCCACTGAATTTTTCTTCCAGTGATGCCACTGAGTATTCTGCCATGTGATGCCACTGAGTATCCTGCCATATGATGTCACTGAGTATTCTGCCATGTGATGCCACTGAGTATTCTGCCATGTGATGCCACTGAGTATTCTCTCATGTGATGCCACTGAGTATTCTGCCATGTGATGCCGCTGAGTATCCTGCCATGTGATGCCACTAAGTATTTTGCCATGTGATCAACTGATATCCTGACAATTACTGGGGGTTTTTTGCATGCCACTGAGTATCCTGCTATGTGATGTCACTGAGTATCCTGCCAGGTAATGCCACTGAGTATCCTGCATGTGATGCCACTGAATATCCTGCCATGTGATGCCACGTAGTATTCTGCCATGTGATGCCACTGAGTATTCTGCCATGTGATGCCACTGAGTATTCTGCCAGGTAATGCCACTGAGTATTCTGCCATGTGATGCCACTGAGTATTCTGCCATGTAATGCCACTGAGTATTCTGCCATGTGATGCCACTGAGTATTCTGCATGTGATGCCACTGAGTACCTGCCATGTGATGCCACTGAGTATTGTGCCATGTGATGCCACTGAGTATCCTTGCCATGTGATACCATTGAGTATCCAGCCATGTGATGCCCTGTAGTAATCTTCCATGTGATGCCCTGATTATCATCCCTATGATATCACTGAGTATAGTGCCATGTGATGCCACTGAGTATTCTGCCATGTGATGCCACTGAGTATCCTGCCATGTGATGCCACTGAATATTCTGCCATGTGATGCCACTGAGTATTTTACCATGTGATGCCACTGAATATTCTGCCATGTGATGCCACTGAGTATTCTGCCATGTGATGCCACTGAGTATCCTGCCATATGATGTCACTGAGTATTCTGCCATGTGATGCCACTGAGTATTCTGCCATGTGATGCCACTGAGTATTCTCTCATGTGATGCCACTGAGTATTCTGCCATGTGATGCCGCTGAGTATCCTGCCATGTGATGCCACTAAGTATTTTGCCATGTGATGCCACTGAGTATTCTGCCATGTGATGCCACTGAGTATCCTGCCATGTGAATGCCCACGATATCCTGCATGGTGATGTCACTGAGTATCCTGCCAGGTAATGCCACTGAGTATCCTGCATGTGATGCCACTGAATATCCTGCCATGTGATGCCACGTAGTATTCTGCCATGTGATGCCACTGAGTATTCTGCCATGTGATGCACTGAGTATTCAGCAGGTAATGCCAGACTGAGTATTCTTCCATGTGATCCAATTTGTTTGCTGAGTAATCCAGCCAGGTAATGCCACTGAAAATTTCTGCCATGTGATGCCACTGAGTATTCTGCCATGTGATGCCACTGAGTATCCTGCCATGTGATGCCACTGAGTATTCTGCCATGTGATGCCACTGAGTATCCTGCCATGTGATGCCACTGAGTATCCTGCCATGTGATGCCACTGAGTATTCTGCCATGTGATGCCACTGAGTATCCTGCCATATGATATCACTGAGTATTCTGCCATGTGATGCCACTGAGTATTCTGCCATTGATGCCCACTGATTATCCTGCCATGTGATGCCACGAATATTCTGCCCATGAGATGCCACTGATTAATCTAACCATGTGATGCACTGAATATTCTGCCATGTGATGCACTGATATTCTGCATGTGATCCACTGAGTATCCTGCCATATAAAGTCGTTGATGTATTCTGCCATGTGATGCCACTGAGTATTCTGCCATGTGATGCCACTGAGTATTCTCTCATGTGATGCCACTGAGTATTCTGCCATGTGATGCCACTAAGTATTTTGCCATGTGATGCCACTGAGTATTCTGCCCCGTGTATGCACTGATATCCTGCCATGTGATGCCAACTTGAGTATCCTCTATGTGATGTCACTGAGTATCCTGAATGTGAGCCACTGAGTATCCTGCCAGGTAATGCCACTGAGTATCCTGCATGTGATGCCTCTGTATATCCTGCCATGTGATGCCACGGAGTATTCTGCCATGTGATGCCACTGAGTATTCTGCCATGTGATGCCACTGAGTATTCTGCCAGGTAATGCCACTGAGTATTCTGCCATGTGATGCCACTGAGTATTCTGCCAGGTACGCCACTGAGTATTCTGGCCATGTGATCCATTGAAGTATTCAGCCATGTGATGCCACTGAGTATCCTGCCATGTGATGCCACTGAGTATTCTGCCATGTGATGCCACTGAGTATCCTGCCATGTGATGCCACTGAGTATCCTGCCATGTGATGCCACTGAGTATTCCTGCCATGTGAATGTACTGAGTATTCTGCCATGGTTGATCACTGAGTATCCTGCCATTGATGCCACCTGAGTATCCTGCCATGTTATGCCACTGAGTATTCTGCCATTTGATGCCAATGAGTATTCTCTGCCATGTGATCCACTGAGTATCCTGCCCATTGGATCCACTGAGCATTCTGCCATGTGATGCCACTGAGTAGCTTGCCAAGTGATGTCACTAGTATTCTGCCATGTGATGCCACTGAGTATCTGCCAGTGATTGCCACTGAGGTATCCTGCCATGTATGCCACTGCGTAACCTTTCCATGTAATGCCACCTGAGTATCCTGCCATGTGATGCCACTGAGTATTCTGCCATGTGATGCTACTGAGTATTCTGCCATGTGATGCCACTGAGTATCCTGACACATGTGAGCCACTGAGTATCCGCCATGTGATACCACTGAGTATTCTGCTATGTGATGCCACTGAGTATTCTGCCATGTGATGCTACTGAGTATCCTGCCATGTGATGCCACTGAGTCTCTGCCATGTGGATCACTTTGAGTAACCTGCCATATTGATATCACGAGTATCTGCCATGTGATGCCACTGAGTATTCTGCCATGTGATGCCACTGAGTATCCTGCCATGTGATGCCACTGAGTATTCTGCCATGTGATGCCACTGAGTATCCGCCATGCATGTCACCTGAGTATCCTGCCATGTGATGCACTGAGTACCTGCCATGTGATGCCACTGAGTATTCTGCATGTGATGCCATTTGGTGGGGGGGGGGGGGGGGGGTTCTGAGTAAATCCTGCCATGTGATTCCACTGAAGTGTCCTGCATGTGATGCCACTGAGTAATCCTGCCAAGTGATGCCTCTGAGTATTCTGCCATGTAATACTACTGATAATGTCTGCCAAGTGTTCCACTGAGTATCCTGCCATGTGATGCCACTGAGTATCCTACCATGTGATGCTACTGAGTATTCTGCCATGTGATGCCACTGAGTATCCTGCCATGTGATGCCACTGAGTATCCTGCCATGTGATGCCACTGAGTATCCTGCCCCCATGGGTGATGCCCACTGAAGTATTCTCCATGTGATGCCACTGAGTATCCTGCCATGTGATGCCACTGAGTATCCTGCCATGCGATGCTACTGAGTATCCTGCCATGTGATGCCACTGAGTATTCTGCCATGTGATGCCACTGAGTATCCTGCCATGCTATCCACTGAGTATCCTGGCATATTGAGCAATAGGAAGTATCCTGCCATTGATCCACTGATATTCTGCCATGTGAATGCACTGAGTATCCCTGCATGTGATGCCACTGAGTATCCTGCTATGTGATGCCACTGAGTAATCTATCCTGCCATTGATGCCACTGAGTATTCTGCCATTGATTGCACTGGAGTATTCTGGCCATGGATGCCACTGAGTATCCTGCCATGTGATGCCACTGAGTATCCTACCCATGTGATGCTACTGAAGTATTCTGCCATGTTATGCCACCTGAGTATTCTGGCCATGTGATGCCTACTGTTAGTCCTGCCATGTGATGCCACTGAGTATTCTGCCATGTGATGCCACTGAGTATTCTGCCATGTGATGCCACTGAGTATCCTGCCATGTGATCACTGAGTATCCCTGCATCGATGGCTACTGAGGTATCCTAACCTGCCATGTGATCCACTGAGTACCCATGTGATGCCACTGAGGTAATCCTCCATGTGATGCCACTGAGTATTCTGGCCATGTGATCCACTGATATCCTGCCATGCGTTGCTGCTGAGGTAGTCGCATGTGATGCCACTGAGTATCCTGCATGTGAAGCCACGGATATCCTGCCATGTGATGCCACTAATATTTCAGCCATGGTGATGCCACGGAGTATCCTGCCGATGTGATTCCGACTGAGTATCCTGCCATTTGATGCCACTGATATTCTGCCATTGATGCACTGAGTTATTCTCTCATGTGATGCCACTGATATTCTGCCATGTGATGCCAATGTCTTCAAGATCTGTCGGTTAATAGATTCCTTTATATGTAAAACCATTGACAAACAAGGGCCAACCTAAAGTTTAATTAACTAAATCGTTAAGCATACTTTAAGCTTGAACACAACGGAGGACACCCGCGCTTAACGCTCTGTGACATTACTCGATTAGATTAATTGTTGTTAGTTGTTTTAAGTCTATTTAATATTTTAAATTATTTAACTTGTTAGTTATTTAATTTATTTAATATATTGATGTGTAAACAAACCCAGGCAAGCAGACAGGTACCGACGTACTTACCCTAAGGTATAGCCCTAATCTCTTTTAAATTAAAAATAGCTTACCTTGCTTAATATAAGAATATTTTTGTGATGAATGTTGTCAGCGGATATTAAACAAACCTCTTATTATTGAGAGAAAAAATTACAAAACCCTTTTTTTTTTTTTTACAACATCAGATAAACTCTGATACGTAGGTTTTTGTTGAAATGTTTCTGACATGGTGTAAGTTAGAGGGAAACTACAGCAATCTGTAGTGGTAGCGAAAGTGCAGTGTGTACTGGAGGAACCTTAGATAAACTTAAAGATTATACAGCGAGAGGTTTAGGTTTCTCAGTGTATATTACACTCTGTAATGTTTACATTAATCCCTATTTACTGTGTATGTTTACATTAATCCCTATTTACAGTGTATGTTTTACATTAACCCTATTTTACAATGTATGTTAACAGGGGGGGGGGTCCCTATTTACAGTGTATGTTTACATTAATCCCTATTTACAGTGTATGTTTACATTAATCCCTATTTACAGTGTATGTTTACATTAATCCCTATTTACAGTGTATGTTTACATTAATCCCTATTACAGTGTATGATTTATACATTAATCCCTATTTACTGTGTATGTTTACATTAATCCCTATTTATAGTATATTTTTACATTAATCCCTATTTTTAGGTATTAAAGTATTCTTGACTGGTGGTGAAGAGGTGACATACAGTCTTGATGACCGTCGTGTAGTAGATAAGCTCTGAACCCCATTAGGGGTTCAGAGCTTATCTTATCTTTAATCTTAGCTCCTGGCCCCGCCTCTCGACCTGCCGCTTTCCAGATTGCACTGCCTCCTGGCCTTGTGGGACTTATCGTACCTGGTCTTGAAGCTGTGTAAGTGTAGCCACCTAGACAATGCTAGGCAAAGTAAATTTGAGCAGGGTTAAGTTAGATAAGGATCGTCATGACACAGGACAAGTGTTTCCTGACGCAGGTCGTAGTCAGATGATGATCCGCCGTTGGAGCTTTAGGTCATCTGACCGAGGCCTTCCGCTGGCTTACCGGTCATAGTTATAAATTTTTTTATGACAAATTTGAGCAGATAAACAGCAATAGTATACCTAGAGTATATTAGTATTTTAAGGGAGTTTGTTGATATACGGTAAATAGTGGAAAAGGAAATATACATAACTGTGATATAACGAACTGTCGAACTTGGGAGAGAGAGAGAGAGAGAGAGAGAGAGAGAGAGAGAGAGAGAGAGAGAGAGAGAGAGAGAGAGAGAGAGAGAGAGAGAGAGAGAGAGAGAGAGAGGAGAAAAAACTTGAATCTAGTTATTTCTCTTGATATGAAGCAAGTCTTTTTTGCAATTATTTTTTTCACTCCATGTTGCACATAGTTTTTTAATGCAACGAAATATGTTACGATGGACACAGTGTGATCTCACAACCAGCGGGACACGGATTCGATCCCCGGGGAGCCAGTATGGTATATATTTTTTTAACATGTATACATAATTGAAACTTTCTCTCTCTGTGTTCCAGAGATTGGACACAGCAACAAGGGGACACAGTTGTAAGTTGAGGACACAGATGAATCACAGGGATGTTAGGAAGTATTTCTTCAGCCACAGAGTAGTCAGGAAGTGGAATAGTTTGGGAAGCGATGTAGTGGAGGCAGGATCCATACATAGCTTTAAGCAGAGGTATGATAAAGCTCACGGTTCAGGGAGAGTGACCTAGTAGAGACCAGTGAAGAAGTGGGGCCAGGAGTTTGGACTCGACCCCTGCAACCTCAACTAGGTGAGTACAACTAGGTGAGTACATATACAGACACACACACACACACAAACACACTATTTTCTGCCCTAAAAACACCACATGCAAATTCAAATTATTAATAAAAACAGCGGGTCAGTAGAGATAGCTTTCAGAGTTTTGATTTTCATGAAAGGGAGTGTCAAGTACAGGAGTGAGCCGGAGTGACAGCCGGCTTACTGACTCCTGTCTGGCTTTCTGATTACTCGCTCAGTGCTTGCTTTTAAGCCGCCTCGCTGAAATAAGCGTTGTCAGCTTACGTAATAGCGTTGTGCAGAGGATAATTATGATAACAGCGTTGTCAGCTGTGTTTGGGTCAGGAATAATTGTGTTAGCAGCATTGACAACTGACGTGACAGCGTTGTGTCAAGAATAACTGTGTTAGCAGCGTTGACAGCTGACGTGAAAGCGCTGTGTCAAGAATAACTGTGTTAGCAGCGCTGACAGCTGACGTGACAGCGTTGTGTCAAGAATAACTGTGTTAGCAGAGTTGACAGCTGACGTAATAGCGTTGACAGCTGACGTGACAGCGTTGTGTCGAGTAATTGTGTTAGCAGAGTTGACAGTTGACATGACAGCGTTGTGCCAAGCATAATTGTGTTAGCAGCACTGACAGCTGATGTGATGTAACAAGATTTATGTAAAAAAAAATAATGTAATATAACATGATTGACATAAACTGTCATGTGATAGATAATTTTTATTTATTAACACATCGGCCGATTCCCACCAAGGCAGGGTGGCCCGAAAAAGAAAAACTTTCATCATCATTCACTCCAGCATTGTCTTGCCAGAGGGGTGCTTTACACTACAGTTATAAAACTGCAACATTAACACCCCTCCTTCAGAGTGCAGACACTGTACTTCCCATCTCCAGGACTCAAGTCCGGCCTGCCGGCTTCCCTGAATCCCTTCATAAATGTTACTTTGCTCACACTCCAACAGTATTAAAAACCATTTGTCTCCATTCACTCCTATCAAATACGCTCGTGCACGCTTGCTGGAAGTCCAAGCCCCTCGCACACAAAAAAACCTTTACCCCCTCCCTCCAACCCTTCCTAGGCCGACCCCTGCCCCGCCTTCCCTCCACTACAGATTTATGCACTCTCGAAGTCATTCTGTTTTTTCCATTCTTTCTACATGTCCGAACCACCTCAACAACCCCTCCTCAGCCCATGCTTCAAACCCATACAGGAGTGTTGGTATAACTATACTCTCATACATTCCCCTTTTTGCTTCCACGGACAAAGTTCTTTGTCTCCACAGACTCCTAAGTGCAGCACTTACCCTTTTTCCCTCATCAGTTCTGTGATTCACCTCATCCTTCATAGACCCATCCGCTGACACGTCCACTCCTAAATATCTGAATACATTCACCTCCTCCATACTCTCTCCCTCCAATCTGATATCCAGTCTTTTGTCACCTAATCTTTTTGTCATCCTCATAACCTTACTCTTTCCTATATTCACTTTTAACTCTTCTTTTACATACCCTACCAAATTCATCCACCAACCTCTGCAACTTCTCTTCAGAATCTCCCAAAAGCACCGTGTCATCAGCAAAAAGCAACTGTGACAACTCCCACTTTGTGATAGATAATGTTTGTGTCTAAAATTAATGACAATAAAACTCTCAAAAAAATTTTTGTGATAACCAGGTTGGTGTAAGATTTTTTTTTGACTGAATGATTACGAGAAAAAATACTGGATATCGAAGGATTTGTATAAATTATTCTCCCAACAGTAGATTTTCTAGTTTATGAGATATTAAAAGTTTGTGGTAAAAAAAACAAAATTCATGATATATGACAGAGTTTGTGAGTATGATTCATGGTATGACAGAGTTTGTGAGTATGATTCATGGTATGACAGAGTTTGTGAGTATGATTCATGGTATGACAGAGTTTGTGTATCATTCATGGTATGACAGTTTATGTATGCTTCATGGTATGACAGAGTTTGTGAGTATGATTCATGGTATGACAGAGTTTGTGAGTATGATTCATGGTATGACAGAGTTTGTGTATCATTCATGGTATGACAGTTTATGTATGCTTCATGGTATGACAGAGTTTGTGAGTATGATTCATGATATGACAGAGTTTGTGAGTATGATTCATGGTATGACATAGTTTGTGAGTATGATTCATGGTATGACAGAGTTTGTGAGTATGATTCATGATATGACAGAGTTTGTGAGTATGATTCATGATATGACAGAGTTTGTGAGTATGATTCATGGTATGACAGAGTTTGTGAGTATGATTCATGGTATTACCTGGAGTTTACCTGGAGAGAGTTCCGGGGGTCAACGCCCCCGCGGCTCGGTCTGTGACCAGGCCTCCTGGTGGATCAGAGCCTGATCAACCAGGCTGTTGCTGCTGGCTGCACGCAAACCAACGTACGAGCCACAGCCCGGCTGGTCAGGAACCGACTTTAGGTGCTTGTCCACTGCCAGCTTGAAGACTGCCAGGGGTCTGTTGGTAATCCCCCTTATGTATGCTGGGAGGCAGTTGAACAGTCTCGGGCCCCTGACACTTATTGTATGGTCTCTTAACGTGCTAGTGACACCCCTGCTTTTCATTGGGGGGATGTTGCATCGTCTGCCAAGTCTTTTGCTTTCGTAGTGAGTGATTTTCGTGTGCAAGTTCGGTACTAGTCCATCTAGGATTTTCCAGGTGTATATAATCATGTATCTCTCCCGCCTGCGTTCCAGGGAATACAGGTTTAGGAACCTCAAGCGCTCTCAGTAATTGAGGTGTTTTATCTCCGTTATGCGCGCCGTGAAGGTTCTCTGTACATTTTCTAGGTCAGCAGTTTCACCTGCCTTGAAAGGTGCTGTTAGTGTGCAGCAATATTCCAGCCTAGATAGAACAAGTGACCTGAAGAGTGTCATCATGGGCTTGGCCTCCCTAGTTTTGAAGGTTCTCATTATCCATCCTGTCATTTTTCTAGCAGATGCGATTGATACAATGTTATGGTCCTTGAAGGTGAGATCCTCCGACATGATCACTCCCAGGTCTTTGACGTTGGTGTTTCGCTCTATTTTGTGGCCAGAATTTGTTTTGTACTCTGATGAAGATTTAATTTCCTCGTGTTTTCCATATCTGAGTACTAATTGAAATTTCTCATCGTTGAACTTCATATTGTTTTCTGCAGCCCACTGAAAGATTTGGTTGATGTCCGCCTGGAACCTTGCAGTGTCTGCAATGGAAGACACTGTCATGCAGATTCGGGTGTCATCTGCAAAGGAAGACACGGTGCTGTGGCTGACATCCTTGTCTACGTCGGATATGAGGATGAGGAACAAGATGGGAGCGAGTACTGTGCCTTGTGGAACAGAGCTTTTCACCATAGCTGCCTCGGACTTTACTCTGTTGACGACTACTCTCTGTGTTCTGTTAGTGAGGAAATTATAGATCCATCGACCGACTTTTCCTATTATTCCTTTAGCACGCATTTTGTGCGCTATTACGCCATGGTCACACTTGTCGAAGGCTTTTGCAAAGTCTGTATATATTACATCTGCATTCTTTTTGTCTTCTAGTGCATTTAGGACCTTGTCGTAGTGATCCAATAGTTGAGACAGACAGGAGCGACCTGTTCTAAACCCATGTTGCCCTGGGTTGTGTAACTGATGGGTTTCTAGATGGGTGGTGATCTTGCTTCTTAGGACCCTTTCAAAGATTTTTATGATATGGGATGTTAGTGCTATTGGTCTGTGTTCTTTGCTGTTGCTTTACTGCCCCCTTTGTGGAGTGGGGCTATTGTCTGTTGTTTTTAGTAACTGTGGGACGACCCCCTTGTCCATGCTCCCTCTCCATAGGATGGAAAAGGCTCGTGATAGGGGCTTCTTGCAGTTCTTGATGAACACGGAGTTCCATGAGTCTGGCCCTGGGGCAGAGTGCATGGGCATGTCATTTTATCGCCTGTTCGAAGTCATTTGGCGTCAGGATAACATCGGATAGGCTTGTGTTAATCAAATTTTGTGGCTCTCTCATAAAAATTAATTTTGATCTTCGACTCTCAGTCTGGTTAGCGGCTTGCTAAAAACTGAGTCATATTGGGACTTGAGTAGCTCACTCATTTCCTTGCTGTCATCTGTGTAGGACCCATCTTGTTTAAGTAGGGGCCCAATACTGGACGTTGTTCTCGAATTTGATTTGGCATAGGAGAAGAAATACTTTGGGTTTCTTTCGATTTCATTTATGGCTTTTAGTTCTTCCCGCGATTCCTGACTCCTATAAGATTCCTTTAGCTTAAGTTCGATGCTTGCTATTTCTCTGACCAGTGTCTCTCTACTCATTTCAGATATATTGACCTCTTTTAGCCGCTCTGTTATTCTTTTCCTATTACATCTACTCCTCCTTTTTCTTAGAGGAATAAGCCTTATGCATACATCGAGTGCCACCAAGTTAATCTGTTCTAGGCATAAGTTGGGGTCTGTGTTACTTAGTATATCTTCCCAGCTTATATCGGTTAGGACTTGGTTTACTTGGTCCCACTTTATGTTTTGTTATTGAAGTTGAATTTGGTGAATGCTCCCTCGTGACTAGTCTCATTATGTCGGTCTGGGGCTCCACGCATACATGTCTGAACCTCAATTATGTTGTGATCTGAGTATATTGTTTTTGATATGGTGACATTTCTTATCAGATCATCATTTTTAGTGAAGATGAGGTCTAGTGTATTCTCCAGTCTAGTAGGCTCTATTATTTGCTGGTTTAAATTGAATTTTGTGCAGAGATTTAAAAGCTCGTGTGAGTGTGAGTTTTTATCAGAGCTGCCTCTTGGTGTTATTACTGCAACAATATTATTTGCTATATTCCTCCATTTCAGGTGCCTTAAGTTGAAATCCCCCAGGAGCAAGATGTTGGGTGCAGGAGCTGGAAGATTTTCCAGACAGTGGTCAATTTTTAACAGCTGTTCCTGGAATTGCTGGAATGTTGCATCCGGAGGCTTGTAGACTACCACAATGACTAGGTTTTGGTTCTTGACCTTTACTGCTAAAACTTCCACTACATCATTTGAGGCATTAAGCAGTTCTGTGCAAACAAGTGACTCTGCAATGTACAGGCCAACCCCCCCCCCTTTTGCCTGTTCACTCTGTCACATCTGTATAGGTTGTAACCTGGGATCCATATTTCGTTGTCCAAGTGATCCTTTATGTGGGTCTCAGTGAAAGCCGCAAACATTGCCTTTGCCTCTGCAAGCAGTCCACGGATGAAAGGTATTTTGTTGTTTGTTGCTGGCTTTAGACCCTGTATATTTGCAAAGAAGAAAGTCATCGGACTGGTGGTATTGTTGGTACTGGGGGGGGATTTTTTTTCCGGCATTAGTATCTGTATCTATTGGTTTGGAGTGGAGGCCATCGACTGTGGTTCCACTCCAGGAATGACTGGATTTGGTGTACGATTTCTGCCATTTCCTGCCAGTTTTTTTTCCTTCCTGGCACTAAAAAACCTCTCCCTCTTGAGTGGCTGTGGCTACCCTTGTTTTCCCATGGCCTGGATGTTTTGTATCTTTTTGTCCCCTTTAGATGGTGTGTCTGGCAATTTAAGTTATAGCACAGTCTTTCCTGTACTGAAGAGGTACACAGTTCAGGGTGAAAAAGCTTACAGGAAGGGAGTTTGCGTTTTCCTGTTGTCATATGGGCCTGGCATTTTCTAGGGTGGTCATAGTTGCACGTCCCGTCTGTTTTTCCAGATTTCCCATGCCTGCAGATACCAAGTGCATAGTATGTGCACAGGTTTGGTTTGGTGCATGTTTCCCTGTCTTATTCCTATCCTCCCTAGCACCAACAATGGAGCTCCCACCAGTTGTTTTTGGTAATATATCCTCACTATTGCTAGTGGAGTCCTCTTGTTTGCTATTTCCTGTGGTATTTCTAGTTTGCAATATTGGTTTTATCTTATCTTTGACTACACTTGTTTCCCTACTATGGCTCCTGTCCCCTATGAGGTCATTTATATGTATTCCTTCCTGCGTATAATTCCCGACTACCTGGACAAAATCTCCAGCTTCACCATTACTGTCTCCCAGGACAGCACCTCCAGCTTCACCATTACTGTCTCCCAGGACAGCACCTCCCGCTTCACCATTACTGTCTCCCAGGACAGCACCTCCAGCTTCACCATTACTGTCTCCCAGGACAGCACCTCCAGCTTCACCATTACTGTCTCCCAGGACAGCACTATCAGCCCCACATTTACTGACTACCAGGACATCACCTCCAGCCTTACAGTTTCTGACTACATGGCCAGTATCAAGGGCAGTACCATTCAGCCCAGACTTTTTATGTTCCCATGTGTTGTAGAAAGCTTCCAGGTTTTCTATGAAAGCAGCTTTGATGTTATCCTCTTTTAATACCCTTGTGATTTTAGTCCACAGATTTATGTCATTTGGGCATACCCAAAAACACTTCCCTGTTTTAATACTGCTTGTAGCTAGTTCTTGGATATCTGCACAAGGGGCGTGACACCAATTTCCACAAAAATGACAATTTATCCATGTGTAAGCCCGTTTGTTTGATTGACCGCAGACTACACAGAGCTTCATAATGATTTGAATGGTTGATTGACTGTAATTCTACTAGCAACCTCTTGAATATTCTATTAATAACCTCCTTAAATGAAGCTCTAGCTATTTGTATTTCTATTTCTAACTGTACTTGTATATTGGACAGCTTACCGTGTACGTTCCTGATTTATATTTATTGTTTGTGTTTGATAAGGGCGCCTACAACCCCATCCGTTTACAGTCTGCTTTATTGTCCAACGAATCCGTTTGAAACCAGTCAAGGGTTCGGACCAGTCAAGGGTTCGGACCAGTCGAGGGCTCGGACCAGTCGATCTGATCTGATCAGTGGGTCACTTATTTAAAACATACTGGTCGGTGATTTGGGCTAACACATGAAGGATCTACTGGAAATTATCTACCCGAGTAATATGTGATTTGATTGATACAAAAGTATAACTTGCGTGTTGAAGAAACCGGTGATTTCTGGCAGCTCCTACAATGACGAACGGTCGAGCCTCAACCCTTGTTTATCAATCGCTGTATCTAGCTTTTCTAGTTTTTTTTCGTCTCCACCACAATAAATGCTATATTATCACTATAGTTGACTGGTGGAAATTTTGGAGGAAGGACGCTTTTTCTGTAGTAATAATTGCTTCTCGTTGTGTATATTGCGACCGCTGGTAACTACAGGTTATATGAAATTCACAGTATACGTCTGGTATTTCAAGAAAAAAGAAACTAATGAAAGTCACTCCACTCCAATAAGTACCATTATAATACTGGTTAGTTGCTACTACAACACTGTATTCTGCTATTCACTGGTATGACAGTTTGTGTGTATGATTCATGGTATGACAGTTTGTGTGTATGATTCATGGTATGACAGAGTTTGTGAGTATGATTCATGGTATGACAGTTTGTGTGTATGATTCATGGTATGACAGAGTTTGTGAGTATGATTCATGGTATGACAGTTTGTGTGTATGATTCATGGTATGACAGAGTTTGTGAGTATGATTCATGGTATGACAGTTTGTGTGTATGATTCATGGTATGACAGAGTTTGTGAGTGTGATTCATGGTATGACAGTTTGTGTGTATGATTCATGGTATGACAGTTTGTGTGTATGATTCATGGTATGACAGTTTGTGTGTATGATTCATGGTATGACAGTTTGTGTGTATGATTCATGGTATGACAGAGTTTGTGAGTATGATTCATGGTATGACAGAGTTTGTGAGTATGATTCATGGTATGACAGAGTTTGTGAGTATGATTCATGGTATGACAGAGTTTGTGTGTATGATTCATGGTATGACAGAGTTTGTGAATATGATTCATGGTATGACAGAGTTTGTGAGTATGATTCATGGTATGACAGAGTTTGTGAGTATGATTCATGGTATGACAGAGTTTGTGAGTATGATTCATGGTATGACAGAGTTTGTGAGTATGATCATGGTATGACAGAGTTTGTGAGTATGATTCATGGTATGACAGAGTTTGTGAGTATGATTCATGGTATGACAGAGTTTGTGAGTATGATTCATGGTATGACAGAGTTTGTGAGTATGATTCATGGTATGACAGAGTTTGTGTGTATGATTCATGGTATGACAGAGTTTGTGAATATGATTCATGGTATGACAGAGTTTGTGAGTATGATTCATGGTATGACAGAGTTTGTGTGTATGATTCATGGTATGACAGAGTTTGTGAGTATGATTCATGGTATGACAGAGTTTGTGAGTATGATTCATGGTATGACAGAGTTTGTGAGTATGATTCATGGTATGACAGAGTTTGTGAATATGATTCATGGTATGACAGAGTTTGTGAGTATGATTTATGGTATGACAGAGTTTGTGAGTATGATTCATGGTATGACAGAGTTTGTGAGTATGATTCATGGTATGACAGAGTTTGTGTGTATGATTCATGGTATGACAGAGTTTGTGAGTATGATTCATGGTATGACAGAGTTTGTGAGTATGATTCATGGTATGACAGAGTTTGTGTGTATGATTCATGGTATGACAGAGTTTGTGAGTATAATTTATGGTATGACAGAGTTTGTGAGTATAATTCATGATATGAAAAGGTTTGTGAGTATGATTCATCATATGACAGAATTTGTGAGTTTGATTCATGATGTGACAGAGTTTGTGTGTAAGATTCTTGATATGATAACGTTTTTGTGTAAGATTCACGAAATATGACAAAGTCTGTGTTGTAGATTCACGAAATATGACAGTCTGTGTTGTAGATTCACGAAATATGACAGTCTGTATGTAAGATTCACGAAATGCGATAAAGTCTTGTGTGTAAGATTCATGAAATGTGACAAAGTCTGTGTGTAAGATTCAAGAAATATGACAGAATCTGCGTGTGAGATTCACGAAATATGACAGAGTTTGTGTGTAAGATTCACGAAATATGACAGAGTCTGTATGTAAGATTCACGATATGTGACAAACTCTACATTGTAGATTCACGAAATATGACAAAGTCTGTGTGTAAGATTTATATGATAAAGTCTTGTCGGAAGCTCATGTGTTATGGGTATTATATTTGGGAGAGAGAGAGAGTTGTACATAGTGCATAGTGAGAGTCATGATCACTGTTCTCCGGTAAGACTGAAATGTTTGGTTAGTATTGCTATGTCGGCTTGAATTCCCTTAAAGCGTGTTACGAAGTGTATTCCGCATTGGTTTTGATTCGCTCATGTTTGTGTAGAAGGGGGCGTTGAGGCTGTGTGTGTGTGTGTGTGTGTGTGTGTGTGTGTGTGTGTGTGTGTGTGTGTGTGTGTGTGTGTGTGTGTGTGTGTGTGTATGTGTGTTTGTGTTTAATACAACGATAATTAAGAAATATAATTCACAATACCACGGCTATAACAATTCACAAATAAATCACACTTCAGAAGTGAAACTTTGCACGACGTTTCGCTCATTCCTGGACCATTACCAAGTCACAAGACTTCATGTACTCGTCCTCTTCATCTTAGTCTATAACATCTCCGTGGTCCTTTTGGGACCACGGTTCGAGCCTCTCGCCCATCCTTCTATTCGATTAGGTCAGGTAAGGTTCGTCAGGAAACAAGACTAAATGTTTGTTAACGCAGGTCTTAGTCATATGATGACCCACAGCTGGAGCTTTTGGTCATCTGACCGAGGCCTTCAGCTGGCCTACCCGTCCGCCCCTTTAAAAATTAAGGTTATAATTTCTGTCTATTCACCTCCTTACAGTGATTAATAAGTTTTATAATTATGATCAATCAGAAATTTACGTCATTTATGTATGTATTAGCATAACCTCTCTCTCTCTCTTTCTCTCTCTTCCCTCTCTCTCTCTCTCTCTCTCTCTCTCTCTCTCTCTCTCTCCTCTCTCTCTCTCTCTCTCTCTCTCTCTCTTCTCTCTCCTCTCTCTCTCTCTCCTCTCTTCTCTCTCTTCTCTCTCTTCTCTCTCTCTCTCTCTCTCTCTCTCTCTCTCTCTCTCTCTCTCTCTTTCTCTCTCTCTCTTCTCCTCTCTCTCTTCTCTCTCTTCTCTCTCTCTCTCTCTTCTCTCTCTCTCTCTCTCTCTCTCTCTCTCTCTCTCTCTTCTCTCTCTCTCTCTCTCTCTCTCTCTCTCTCTCTCTCTCTCTCTTCTCTCTCTCTCTCTCTCTCTCTCTCTCTCTCTCTCTCTCTCCTCTCTTCTCTCTCTTTCTCTCTCTCCTTTCTCTCTCTTCTCTCTCTTCTCTCTCTCTCTCTCTCTCTCTCTCTCTCTCTCTCTCTCTCTCTCTCTCTCTCTTCTCTCTTCTCTCTCTCTCTCTCTCTCTCTCTCTCTTTCTCTCTCTTTCTCTCTCTTTCTCTCTCTCTCTCTCTCTCTCTCTCTCTCTCTCTCTTTCTCTCTCTCTCTCTCTCTCTCTCTCTCTCTCTCTCTCTCTCTCTCTCTCTCTCTCTCTCTCTCTCTCTCCTCTCTCTCTCTCTCTGTACGAGTATCTTCAGCACTATAACTATGAGTAACTTCATTAGTAAAGAAAACAAGGTACAATACTGTGACTGGAACAATACACAAATAACCTGCACATAGCCCTGAGCTCTCCTCCACTGATCTTTTTTCTTGTCCTTAGATTTTCCCCACTACTGCTGCTACTACTACTACTATTACTACTACTACTACTACTACTACTACTACTGCTACTACTACTACTGCAACTGCTACTACTACTACTACTGCTACTACTACTACTCCTACTTCTACTACTACTACTACTACTACTACTACTGCTACTTCTACTGCTACTTCTACTACTACTTCTACTACTACTACTACTACTACTACTACTTTGTCAATTGACTTTGTCAATGGTCCAAGTCGGACCGAAACGTCGTCGTAAGCTTCTGTCTTTTATGTGCGGGTTATTTGTGTATTGTGTACTACTACTACTACTGTTGCTACTACTACTACTACGACTATTGCTACTACTACTACTATTTCTGCTATTGCTACTACTACTATTGTTACTACTACTACTACCACTCCATTACTATCACTGTTGCTACTACCACTGCTATTGCTTCCCTTCACCCTTTACTCCCCTTTCTATCTTTTGTGCCACTAAAACTACTCCCCCTACTTTCTCCTATCACCACCATTACTGCTACTACTACTTCCACTACAAGCATTGCCACTACTACCACCACTTGTTTATCTTCCTCTCTTGGTCCCGTCCCTGTCCCCCTTGCCCATGTATACTGGCTCCCTCACTCTTTTGTTTTAGTGTGACTTTTGAAAATGGTCCAAATAGGACCGAAACGTCGTCGTAAGCTCCTCTCTCCTATGTACGGGTTATTTCTATATAATCTTCCTCAGTTAACCTTTCATTGACCATATAATCCAATAATGATCAAACGATCGAAGCTTCATAATTGGTGTTCACAGACTGAAGCCAAATTATCAATTATAGAGGAAACTCTCAGCTAAGTGGATTATACACCTGGTTATAACTACTGAGAGGTATCCCCTTAGAGGGCAAGCCCTCCTGACGCCGGTGTAGGGGCTCTTGATTCCGGGATCCGGATCTCTCTTTCCTTCGCTTTCTGAGATCGAAGCTGATTACTTCCTATTCTCCCAGGCGCTGTATGACCCGTAGGGGTCATACAGGCGCGCCTACACTACGTAAGTAAGTAAGTAAGTAAGTTTATTCAGGTATACACAAATACAGTTACATAGAATTATCATACATAGCAGCATATGTGTAGAGAACCTAGGATAACCCAAAAAAGTCAGACAGAGTGACTTATTTCCAACATGTCTCCACCCTTCCTTCAGAGTGCAGGCACTATACTTCCCACCTCCAGGATTCCTGTCCTGCCTGCCGGTTTTCCTGAATCCCTTCATACATGTTACTTTGCTCACACTCCAACAGCACGTTAAGTTATAAAAGCCATTCGTCTCAGCTCGCTCCTATCTAACACGTTCACGCAAGCTTGCTGAAAGTCTGAGCTCCTCGCACTTTACCCCCTCCCTCTAACCTTTCTAAGACCGATCCCTACCCTGCCTTCCTACCACTACAGATTTGTATGCCTTTCATGTCATTCTGTTTTGTTCCACCCTCTCTAAATGTCCGAACCATCGCAACAATCCTTCCTCTGCCCTGTGGATAATACGTTTAGACCTGCACCTCCTTCTAATCTCCAAACTATGGATTCTCTGCATAATATTCACATTACACATTGCTCTCAGACACGACATCTCCACCGTCTACAGCCTTCTCCTTGTTGCAACACTCACCACCCATACCTCACACCCACATAAAACTGTTGGTACCACTATACTCTCATACATTCCCCTCTTTGCTTCTATGGATAACATTCTTTGTCTCCACAGACTCCTCAGTGCACCACTAACCTTTTTATCCCTTCATCAGTTCTATAATTCACCTTGTTTTTCATAGACCCATCTGCTGACAAGTCCACTCCCAGATATCTGGATATATATGTGTATATATTTGTAGAAACCATTCTAGGTTTCGCCCGTACTTAGGTTACACTGGTGTAACTTACATTACACTGGTGTAACTTACATGGGAGCAGTGCTGCTTGAGACTTCATTGAGCAACATAAAGTGCATACACATAAAAGAGGTTATTTAGGAGGTTAGTGGAGAATTAGTGCAAGAGCTTTGACGTTTCTCCTTTAATTGCTCCTCCAGCTCACTTTCTCTCTGAGGTGATATGTGATGCTACCTGTGTTCAGGTGACTGTGACGCGCGGGCGCACACACACACACACACACACACACACACACACACACACACACACACAACGTGAAGTTGATGAGAAGAATTCACTCGATCGAAGACCAGGCAGAACTACAAAGGGATCTGGACAGGTTGCAGACCTGGTCCAGCAATTGGCTCCTGGAGTTCAATCCCACCAAGTGCAAAGTCATGAAGATTGGGGAAGGGCAAAGAAGACCGCAGACGGAGTACAGTCTAGGGGGCCAGAGACTACAAACCTCGCTCAAGGAAAAAGATCTTGGGGTGAGTATAACACCAGGCACATCTCCTGAAACGCACATCAACCAAATAACTGCTGCAGCCATATGGGCGCCTGGCAAACCTCAGAACAGCATTCCGACATCTTAATAAGGAATCATTCAGGACCCTGTACACCGTGTACGTTAGGCCCATATTGGAGTATGCGGCACCAGTTTGGAACCCACACCTAGCCAAGCACGTAAAGAAACTAGAGAAAGTGCAAAGGTTTGCAACAAGACTAGTCCCAGAGCTAAGAGGTATGTCCTACGAGGAGAGGTTAAGGGAAATCAACCTGACGACACTGGAGGACAGGAGAGATAGGGGGGACATGATAACGACATACAAAATACTGAGAGGAATTGACAAGGTGGACAAAGACAAGATGTTCCAGAGATTGGACATAGTAACAAGGGGACACAGTTGGAAGCTGAAGACACAGATGAATCACAGGGATGTTAGGAAGTATTTCTTCAGCCACAGAGTAGTCAGTAAGTGGAATAGTTTGGGCAGCGATGTAGTGGAGGCAGGATCCATACATAGCTTTAAGCAGAGGTATGATAAAGCTCACGGCTCAGGGAGAGTGACCTAGTAGCGATCAGTGAAGAGGCGGGGCCAGGAGCTCGGACTCGACCCCCGCAACCTCAACTAGGTGAGTACAACTAGGTGAGTACACACTATAGGTGTATCAAAACACTAGTACACTCAGAATAAGATATACACAAACATAAAAGTCACAACAATTTTTGAAAGCTGTATGCTCTCACATTTTCTCTCTCTCTCTCTCTCTCTCTCTCTCTCTCTCTCTCTCTCTCTCTCTCTCTCTCTCTCTCTCTCTCTCTCTCTCTCTCTCTCTCTCTCTCTCTTTCTCTCTCTCATTTTCACCAGCTAATTATAAACAAAAAGTTTTGAAACTTTTATATCCGAATTTTTCCTCCTCTCAGTGTGTCCAAGAGCACCTAGAATATACAGATTCTGTGTCTGATATGTAGCTAAAAGTATGGTAGTACATGTCCAAGACAGGTAGCAGAGGCCTTGTTATAGTCCACAGCGAGGCTACCAGCCGAGAACTATCTACTTTTCCGTAGCTTAAGAACTGTCGTGTATTATCTGAGTGTGCGAGTCAAGGATAGTAAAGCAAAAGGCTCTTGTACGAAGGAATTTGCCTGGATTACCTACTCTATTTCTGCAACATTACAAGCTCCTGATAATGTGTTTACTGCAACACGAAAGGCCTAGAGCTATCATTCAACCCCCCTCCCCTGTGTTTATTTTGTATCCTGTATTGTTCGTTCACATTTTTTTGCATATATATATATATATATATATATATATATATATATATATATATATATATATATATATATATATATATATATATATATATATATATATATGAGGCGGGCCAAAACGACATGGGTTCGAATCCTCGGCGGGTCGCAGTGTTGTTACTGATTCAGTACCACTTGTTCGTGGTTACAGTAATATAAAATACAGCTCGTGGAGGCTAGTACACCAAACGGGGAGTAGAATGAAATTAGCTCAGAGGCACCCACACTACCGTATGTCCTCGGATCAAGGAAAGACACCTAGCTCTGCTGGGTGCTTGGTTCGTGTAGGATTGCGTGGTCCAGTGGGTTAAAGTGTCATGTGTGATTTTCACTCACCATGAGGCGGGCCAAAACGACATGGGTTCAAATCCTCGGCTAGTCGCAGTGTTGTTGATCCAATACCACTTGTTCGTGGTTGCAATGATATATATATATATATATATATATTATATATATATATATATATATATATATATATATATTATATATATATATATATATATATTTTTTTTATTATCACACCGGCCGATTTCCCACCAAGGCAGGGTGGCCCGAAAAAGAAAAACTTTCACCATCATTCACTCCATCACTGTCTTGCCAGAAGGGTGCTTTACACTACAGTTTTTAAACTGCAACATTAACACCCCTCCTTCATATATATTATATATATATATATATATATATATATATATATATATATATATATATTATATATATATATATATATATATATATACATATGTATGTATGTGCCAACAAGCCTTGATGGCTTTTCAGAAGTGCATACAAAAATTGAAAGCTTTTCCTCCACCCTCTTCCCCGAGGTGTTTTTTGTCCTAGGGAGCAAGAAAACAGTTTTACCCCTCAGATCTGGATCTGGAGAGGGGAGAGGAAGGGGAGAGAAATGAAAAAGAGGTCAGAGTACCTTTACATGGTGTACCGACAAAGGAAGTAATCACTTCTACTCTGTGTAAAAGGCAGTTGGTGCCAATAAGTGTGGCACAGGGACACGACTTGATGTAGACATGACATAGACATAATGTAGAAACATGATGTAAACACGACTTGATAAAAACTAAAGGGATAACAACACGACATGCTTAGATAAACCCACTAAGAAAGACGAAGAACTACATTCCAGGTACTGGAATGTCCCAGTAACAGCATTCTGGGTACTGGAATAACCCAGTAACCACATTCCAGATACTGGAATAACCCAGTAACCACATTCCAGGTACTGGAATAACCCAGTAACATTCCATGTACTGGAATAACCCAATAACAGCATTCCAGTGATTGGAATAACCCAGTAACCACATTCCAGGCACTGGAAACCCAGTAACCACATATCAGTGTCTGGAATAACCCAGTAACCACATTCCGGGTGCTGGAATGTTCCAGTAACCACATTCCAGTGACTGGTATAATCCAGTAACCACATTCCAGATACTGGAATAACCCAGTAACCACATTCCAGGTACTGGAATAACCCAGTAACCACATTCCATGGGCTGGCACCCAGGGAAGAGCAGTAAAGAGTGCCAACTGCTTCTCGTACTCCAGGCTTCACTCTGGCATTACTGCACCAGGAGAACTCACGCCATTTTCTAGTCCATGTGGGAATTGCACTTTGGAAAGATACTGAGAAATGTTACGCGATTTCATTTGGGGAAACAAAGATTTTTCTGTGTTATTTGTTTACTGCGCTGGAAACAAGATCGTCGATGCTTTGTCAAATCCTTTCATATCCATGGTTAATGTTTTTTGTATATTTATAGTATATAAAACTGACAGGATGAAGAATT